>PITA01012200.1:0-63164 GCA_004023965.1 Spilogale gracilis
AATTTTTTTTTTTAAAAAAAGAACAAGATTCTACTGAAATGACACCCAGAATTAAGAGCTCCCTGGTGTGTACAGTTGGGTATCAGGAAAGATGAATACCAGTATTAAAAGAGATGGTAGTGCAAGAGGAAGAAAGTGGCTGTACCAGGAACCCCCTGGCTTTTCAGATTGTCTCCACTTGCCTCCTTCTACACAGTCTTGCACTTTCCAGAGATGGAAACTGACAGCATGTTGTTGCAGGACCATCCTGCTGGCCTCTTACTTCCTGTATACGCCACTGCATGAAGTACCCCCAGAAGGCTGCTCAGCACTCACGCATTTGCAACTCAGAGAGACCCTTTCTTATTCTTTCCCCTGAACAGATGGTTCCCAGGCACCTTCCGTATACTTCCCAGGAGGCCCTGTAGAAATTCATACCAATAGCCCATCACAGTGGCCAACTTAGGGACAGAATATTCCCTGGCTTTCTCTCTTTTCTTTTTCACTCCCTGTGGGAGACTGAATTACTGGCTTCAGATCTTTACTCCTCTTCATTTATACTGACCATTCACATCCATGGTGGATCCTTGTGACAAGGTGGACTCTATGTTCCTGTACTCGGACTTTCAACCTGGCCATGGAACTTGATTTGGCCAATGGAAGCTTGGTGAACATAAGACCATCAGAAGCTTGAGGTAATCACTGCTGTGTGTCAGCCATCCCCGTGGGAGAGAAAAGGTACCCACTGTCCTGCTGTCCTTTCAACTGAGGCACTAGAACGAGACTCACAGAGCAGAACCATCCCAGCAGACCCTGAATGATCTGAAGATGTGCGAGCAAGAAATGAAAGCTAATCATTGCACGCCCCTGATGATCTACAGTGGTTTGTGACACTGTAGGAGGTGAAGGGGACGCTGAGGTAGATTGCTCTTGAGACAAAACCTGAAATAGGTGGTACTGATTTTCAGATGGGATAGAAGGCCATAAAGACAGTGTTCTAGGTCCCCTGTCTAGCAGTAATGGTGCATGGACCCTTTGGTGCTCAAAGCCTGACAAGCCCAACAAGGCCAAGGTAGCTGAGGCCTCACAACCACAGTGATGAAGTTCTGGGTCTATCCAACAGATAACCAACTCAGAACAGCCAAAATGCTGGTGAGGACTCAAGGAGGTCTAGAATGCAAGCGAAGAAACAGAGACCAGTTGTTCTACTTGTGCGAAGTCTCTGAAGACATGGCAGCTGCCTCTTGTGTATCACCTCAGATCCCCCTGGCCTCACCTCTTCTTACATCCGGTGCTCCAGCAACTAGTCCTGGGTTTCAGCCAAGGCTATGCCTGAATAACTTGACAGCACCTCACCATGGTCTATGCAACACACTCCAGGCTTCCTACCTGAGGGCTTCTCCAATATCCTTATGTGAAACTCTCGGTTTCCCACTTGGCACTGATGTGGATCCCTCACTTAGTACCCACAGGTAAACCACCCAGAAGATCAGGGGAGTCAATAGCCCAGGGAACCTCTCTAAGCCAGCTGGAGAGGGGTCTTCCTTGGAAGGTTCTATAGGGCCACCCCATCAGATGCCAAGAGCAATGGTTGAATCAACCTTATAATGGCCTTCTCTCCTTCACAGTGTAATTCTCCCAGCCTTCACTCCTGCTCCCAAGACCATATTCCAAGTAAGTAAGCTATCTACACACAAGCTTTGTCTGAAACTCTGCTTTGGAAGGAACTCAGACTATTTCACAATTTCAGAATATGGACTACCAGTGGCCAACGACCAAAACCTCTGAGAGGAAGTATCTGGATTCATTCATTTAGTCATTCAACAAATATTTGTCAACAGACCATGGTGTCCCTGACAGCTTTTGTCAAACGTACATTCTAATAAGATAATACACACACACACACACACACACACACACACACACACACTACACCAAGTAGTGACAAATGCTAAGAAAAAAAGTAAAGCCAAGTAGGAAGAAAAAAAGAGAGATCTGAGACTGATTTTTATTTATTTATTTATTTATTTATTTATTTATTTATTTATTATTATTTTTTAAAATATTTTATTTATTTGACAGCAAGAAACACAGCCAGAGAGGGAACACAAGCAGGGGGAGTGAGAGAGAGAGAAGCAGGCTTCCCGCCGAGCAGGGAGCCTGATGCGGGGCTCGATCCCGGGTCTCCGGGATCATGACCTGAGCCGAAGGCAGTCGCCCAACCAACTGAGCCACCCAGGCTCTGCCATGAGACTGATTTTTAAAAGCGTGGCCAAGGAAGTTCTCATCAGCAAGGCCCTATTTGAGCAGGAATTAAGTGAGAAAATTGGCAGGGATCCATATACAGGTGAAAACCATTCCAGGAAGAAGGGCTGGCAAGTGACAAGGCTCTGAGGAAGAGGCCACATTTAGGGCACAGAGGAAAAGCCCTGGGCTGGCTGAAGAAGCCAGAGGGGAGAGGAGAATAGAAGGAGAGAGATGAGGAAGCTGGGGCTGGGCATTGTGCACAACACCTTCTAGGCAATGATGAGACAGGAGGCCTCAGAGCACAAGAATGCTATCTAGAAAGGAGACAGAGAGAGAGCCGACAGCATGGCAATAATAATAATGTAGGTAATTAAGCGTGGAGATGTGCTCTGTAGCAGCAGTGGGATAGATAGCAGGAGGAGGCTGAATTCCAGAAATATTTCAAAGGCAGAACCATCTAGATCTCCTGGTGGATTGCGTGAGTAATGTGGGAGAAAGAGAAAAAAGCCACGAACCTCTCCGGTTTTGGCTAGGGCTGCTTGAAGAATATTGTTTTCTAGTGAGATGGGCAATTTCATTCTATGGAATATATGGCATTCTCCTCCACCCATGCGCAAGTCTACGCTAGGGTGGCTCTCTTTTTCAGCTCCTTGCTCTCCCCTCCTTCTCCTTTCTTTTTTTTCTTTTTCTTTCTTTCTTTTTTTTTTTTTTTTAGAATTTTATTTATTTGACAGAGAGAGAGAGATCACAAGTAGGCAGAGAGGCAGGCACAGAAAGAGGAGGAAGCAGGCTCCCTGCTGAGCAGAGAGCTCGATGCAGGCCTTGATCCCAGGACCCTGAGATCATGACCTTAGCGGAAGGCAGAGGCTTTACCCCACTGAGCCACCCAGGCGCCCTCCTTCTCCTTTCTTAACAAGCCTTTCCCTCAAAGGAAACTTTTATGAGAGCCCCACCGACCAGGGAGAAGGGACAAACCCCAGGCCTGAGGATCCTGGGACTAGAGCTACTTTCCTTCACTCCCATCAACAGGCCTTCTTTACCATAACGAAGGATTACTGCTAAAAGAACTCCAAGACCCCTGCTCCCTTTAAGGTATTGGCCAAAAGCAAAAGAAGACAAAGCCAAGGACACGGGAAAATGCTAATCTGTGACACCACAGCTATAGTGAACAATAAATACAGCCTAACCCCTAGCCAGATTGTATCTGGCTTTCAAAAAAAACTTACAGAGTATGCTAACAGGCAAAGCAAAGCAAAACAAAGGAAAACAAAACAACACAGCCTGGAGACTCAGAGCAAGCATCAGAAACAGACCAAGGTATGGCAGAGGCGTTGGAATTACGAGACTGGGAATTTAAAATCATGTTTAATATGCCAAGGGTTCTAATGGAAAAAAAAAGAAAAGGACAACATACAAGAAGAAATAACTCCTGTAAGCAGAAAAATGGAAACTCCAAGAAAAAGTCAAAAGGAAGTGCTAAAGATCAAACATGCTAGAACAGAAATGAAGAAAGCCTTTGATGGGCTCATCCGTAGATTCAACGTGGCTGGAAAACAGACATCAGATCATCAGATCACGTCCTTCCCAGCTTGACACTAGCTCATGGTTCCCCTTCTCACTAAGGATCTAAGTTGAAGGTTTACAACGGCCTGTGAGCCATACATGATCATCCCCCTCCAGACACCTTCTGTCTCTAACGCATCTCGTACTACTTTCTCCATCACCCACACCCTCCACGCTGGCCTGCTTGCTGTTTCAAGCTGCTTGACATGCTTCAAGCCAGGCTGCTGCTCCCTCTGTCTGGAATGCTCGTCCACCTGATGTCTGCATGCCTACCGTCTCACTCCATTTTCATACGCTACATAACGTACTTGCTAATTCTGTCTGCTGCTTATTGTCTCTCTCTTTCCGCAATTCCCTGCCTCACCTACTTCCCACTAGAATATAAACTCCACTTGAGAACGGATTTGTACTTTTCTGTTTTGTTTTTCACTACATCCCAAGAAACTAAAATGATATCTGACACGTGATAGAAGCTTATATATATTTCAATGAAAGAATAACACATCAGAGTGTCTAAAGATGCAAAGCAATTATTAACAGAATAGAAGGGAGCAAGAGACAGCAATGTAATAATAGCAGAAGATTTCAATACCCCACTTCCAACAATGGAGAGATCATCTAGACAAAACACTGACAAGGAAAGAGGGGACTCGAACAACTACAGACCAAATGGGCAACACAATACCCATCCTTTTCAAGCGCACAAGGAACGGCTCCACAGGATGGATAACAGGTGTAGCCACAAAAACAAACTGTAACAAATTTAAGAAGACTGAAATCATATCAACTATCTTTCATCATCACAATGGAGTAAAGTAGAAATCAATTAATAGAAGGAATATAACAAAATTCATAAATGTGTAAAAAAAAATTCCTAAACCATCAGTAGGTCAAAGAAGAAATTAAAAGGGAAATCAAAAAATATCTTTAAAGAATATCTCGAGACAATTAAAAATGGAAATATAACATATCAAAAGTCTTTCCTCTGAGATCAAGAAGGATGCCCACTCTGAACACTTCTATTTCCACAGAGTTCTGAAAGTCCTGGCCAAAGTGATTAGGCACTAAAAAGAAATAAAAGGCACTTCACCTGGAAAGAAAGAAGTAAAATTATCTGTTTGCAATGACATGACCTTGTAGATATAGAAAAGCCTAAAGAGTCCACCAAAAACCTGTTAGACCTAGAGAACCAATTTAGTAAAGTTGCAGGGTATGAAATCAACATGCAAAAATCAATTTTTTATCCACCAACAACAAACTATACAAAAAATAAATTAAAAGAAAAATCCCACTTACAATAGTATCCAAAAAAAAATTTAGGAATTAAATTTAACTAAGAAGATGAAAAATCTGTCCACCAAAAACTATAATAAACACTGATGAAAGAAACTCAAGAAGACACACAAAAAAATGAAAGATAACCCATATTAACAGAATAGAAGAATTAATATTGTTAAAAGATCCATACTACCCCAAACAATCTATAGACTCTATATAATCCCTATTAAAATCTCAATGTATTTTTCACAGAAATATTAAAAAAAAAAAAGCCTAAAATTCAAATGGAACCACAAAAGACTGTGAATAGCCCAAGCAATTTTGAGCAAAAAAGACCAAGTTGAAGTCATCACACTACTGGATTTAAAAATACACTGCGAAGCTGTAACAATAAAACTACATGACATTGGTATAAAAACAGATATATAAGCCAATGGGGACTAGAGGGCCCAGAAATAAATCCACACATTTATGGTCAGTTGATCTTTACTAAAGTTTCCAAGAACACAAAACAGGGAAAAAGGCAATCTCTTCAATAAACAGTGCTGGGAAAACAGGTTTTCATCATGCAGAAAAATGAAACTGAACATTTAACTCACTCCACATACAAAAATCAACTCAAAATGGATTAAAGACTTAAATGTAAGACCTAAGACCATAAAACTATTAGAAGAAAACATGTGGGAAAATTTCTTGACATTGGTCTGGGCAGTAATTTATTTTTTTAAGATTTTAATTATTTAACACAGAGAGAGAGAGGGTGTAAATAGGCAGAGTGGCAGGCAGAGGGAGAGGGTGAAGCAGACTCCCTATTGAGCAGGGAGCCTGGTGTGGGGCTCAATCCCAGAACCTTGGGATCACGACCTGAGCTGAAGTCAGATGCTTAAACATCTGAGCCACCCAAGTGTCCGTAGGCAATAGTTTTTTGGATATGACCCCAAAAGCAGAGCAACCAGAATGAAAATAGATACACCTGCTTTCAACAAATTAAAAATCTTCTGTACAGCTGAAGAAACAATAACAGAGTGAAGAGATAACTTTTTGGATGCGAGAAAATATGTGCAAATCATATATCTGGAAAGGGCTATATCAAAAATATATAAGAAACTCGATTCAACAGGAAGAAAAAAAATCACCCAATTAAGAAATGGGTAAAGCATCTGAACCAACATTTCTCAAAAGAAAAATTATAAATGGCCAACTGATATATGAAAAGATGCTCCATATTATTAGTCATCAGAGAAATGCAAATCGAAGCCACAGGAGATATCACTTCACACTGATTAGAAATAGCTATTATCAAAAGGACAAGAAAAACAGCTGTTGGTGATGATGTGGAGAAAAGGGAAGCCTTGTACTGTGTTCATGGGAATGTAAATTACTTTAGCCATTATAAAAAAACAGTAAGGAGATCCATCAAAAATGGAACTGCCATGTGATCCAGCAAATTCACTACTGGGTATTTACTGGAAAGAAATGAAGTCAGAATCTGCAAATGCCATCTCCATTCCCACATATACTGTGGTATTATTCATAATAGTAAAATATGGAAACAATCTAAGTTTCTTCTTTAAATTTTTTCCTAATTTCTATCAGTGGATGAACAAGTAAAGAAAATGTGGTACATATGCAGAGGAATATCACTTGGGCATGAGAAAGGAATTCTGCCATCTGCAACAACATGGATGAACTTGGAGGATACTGATGAAGTGAAACATGCCAGTCAAAGAATAAGAAATACTGTATGAACTCACTTATAGGTGGAGACTTAAAAAAAAAAAAAAAATTGAACTCACAGAGGCACCAGGTAGAATGTTGGTTAGGAGGAGCTGGAGAGGTGGAGAAATGGGGAGATGTTGGTCAAAAGGTACAAAGTTGCAAGTATGCAGGATAAATACATCCAGAGATCTCATGTACCCAACGATGAAATGATGAATACATTCATCTGAATGCAGATGAATAATAAAACTGCACTGGACATGGGAAATACACTAAGAGAGTAGATTTCAACATCAAAAACCTGGTAACTGTGTGAGGAGCTATATTAACTTGACAGGAGTAATCCTTTCACCACGCATATCACGTTTATTTACACACTTTAAATACCTAATTTTTATTTTAAAAGGAGAATAATGTGGCGGTCAGAGTGGAAAGTGATATATCCAGCATGGTGAGACAGAGAGAGGGTGAATTTCAAGGCAACCAGGTCAGTTCCCTTTCCCTCTGCAGAACCAGTAAGGGCTCACTGCAACAAGCACGAGATAAGCCGGATAAAAATGGAACATGTCCGCTGATGCCACCAGGGTTCCACAGAGCAAAGCAAGGTGGGTCGCAGAAGAGTGAGCAGATGCACAAATACAGAAGTCACCAGAGAACTGGAAGAGCACCATTTTGAGGAAGTGTGAGTACAAGAGTCTCCCCGGCACATACCTTATCCACAGGCATCTTCAGCTAATAGGTACTGACTAACAGGCGTCGGATCAGTGGCGTGGCCTCAGAGAAAACAGCAGAGGGAAAGGCTGGCTGGTCTTATGCACCAACAGCTAGCTGAGTTGGTGTGTTTAAAACCACTGTTAATATAGATCTGAGGTCATAGATGCCACCCCATTTATCTAATATTTGCAGATTGTTGGGTGAGAAAGTTTATTTCCCACCTCAATACATTCTATGGGGTTAATTACATCGGTCACTTATAAAAACCTATCCTGCCTCTAGTGCTAAGCAAAACTTCAGGGGTGTTCATACTGCCTGAGGTTTAATAATGCTGAAGAAAGATCAATATAGAAATAGTCCTAACCACACTGCATAAACATACACTCCCAAAGCAATTTGTTCGGACTCCACAGTGGGGGGCAGGTGGGGGAGGCTAGTCTCCACAGAACACTTTCATTTAGTATTTCTGTACCAAATTCAGACAGCAAATTATACATAAGTCAACTCTCTTGCAGAGCTGAGATCTAGAGACCAATCAGGACAGGGAGGGTAAAGCAAAAAGCAATGCTTAGGCAAAAGAATTGTGCTTGGGACTTCATGTATAGAAGTGATTCCTTAGTTTAGATGGGGGCACCTGGACAGCTCAGTCGGTTGGGCGACTGCCTTTGGCTCAGGTCATGATCCCGGAGAGCCGGGATCGAGCCCCACATCGGGCTCCCTGCTCGGTGGGAAGCCTGCTTCTCCCTCTCTCACTCCCCCTGCTTGTGTTCCCTCTCTAGCTGTGTTTCTCTCTGTCAGATAAATAAAGAAAATCTTTAAAAAAAAAAAAAAAAAAGAAGTGATTCCTTAGTTTAGAAACATGTATCTGACAAAGGGATATTTTTCTTAATAAGTAGCAAGCACGTTAGCAGAACACTCTGAACTGGGAAGTGGAAGAACAATGTCTTAGACACCTCAGTCCGTTGCTCATGAACTGTGCATTTGGAGAAGGGGCTCAGCCTACTTGAGCCTCATTTTCCTCCTTTGTAGGATAAAGATGATTCTACCTCCCTGTATATTTCATCTTGTGCTATTATCATCAACTGAGATCATGCACATGAACATGTCTAGAAAACTATACATTATAATTGATATTTTTCTGTTTTTGCAATACAGTCCCATGCCCACGATTACACTTAATTATGAAACTGCCACAAATATACAAGTTATTATTTTACACGGTCTCTGACATCATGAACGTAAGTCATGGCATGATTCATTATATTCCATGTGATTGGCAAATAAGTCACTCAACACACGGAATACAGTCATTTAGGCTGCATTCAAAAAAACCCACATTTTGAGGCATCATTTTTTTTTCTCTTCAAAGAAGACATCCAAATGGCCTTAGGAATGCACTAAGCAAGGAATAAATAGAGGTAAAAGAGTAAAATTGTTTCAGATTTACACTCCATACAACTCTAATGTCATGTAGTGAGATCATAAGTAGTGAATATAATTTCTCAAGCTATCTACACTGCTATAAAGACACAGTGAAATGTAGCTTTATCTTGTTTGATAGCACTTGGTAAATATTGTTCACTTAACAGACGTTATAAATTACTCACTGCCAAAGCGGAAAAAGAAAGTCAGCCTTTACAACTATGAAGTGATCAAAAGGCTATATTTAAAAACTTGGAGGCCACAGTCATAAAATGCGATTTAACTGAAGATTTTATGGTATGCTCATGAACAAGTAAATCAGACTCTTTGGTGCTTATCTCTGATAACTGCTGGTTTCACAAACCATCACCCAAGAAGGAGATGCTATAATTAAACCCTAATACAAAGATCCATGAGCAACCCACAGGTAATAAAAATGGTAACGGCTTTTGTGTCAGAAGGGGCACCCTTTAACTTTCTTTCCTTGGTCAAACATCAGATCTGAATTTTTTGTTTTTAAAGATTTTATTTATTTGACAGAGAGAAACACAGCCAGAGAGGGAACACAAGCAGGAGTGAGAGAGGGAGAAACAGGCCTCCCGCCGAGCAGGGAGCCCAATGTGGGGCTCTATCCCGGGTCTCCGGGATCATGACCCGAGCCGAAGGCAGTCGCCCAACCAACTGAGCCACCCAGGCGCCCCGTATTGTGGATTTTTTTAAGGTAAACCTTGTTTATATAAGAATTAATTTTCAAAAAAAAAAAACCTGTCAACCCATATTCATGGAACCAAAGTACTAACCATCTCTTTAGAATTCTGCTATGAAATAAAAATAAGTGAGTTGTCCAAGAATATTCTAAAACAATCACTGGCAAACTTTTTCTATAAAGGGCCAGACAGTAAACAGTTTACACTCTACAGGCCATAGCATCTCTGTTATAGGTCCGCAACTCTGCCTAATAGTTTGGAAGCAGCCATAGACAATACCTAAATGAATGAGTGTGGTTATGTTCCAATAAACCTTTCTTTATGGACATTGAAATTAGAATATTGTAGACTCTTCATGTGGTATGAAATGTTTTGGCTTTGGTTTTGACCCATCAATGAAATATGTAAAAGCCATTCTTAGTTCTTGGGCTACAAAAAAACAGGTGTCATATAGGATGTGACCTGAGGGCTATCAGCTGCCAACCCCCATCCTAACATACCACAGACAATATGCCCCTAATAGACAAAGGTCATTTTCTTCCTGGCGCCTGTGGGTTTTGCTCCATTTATCTAATTTCTGGAAGGTAAGAAAGGAAAACCTATGCCCTACTTCTTGTATAAACTCTTGACTTCTAGACCCATCATTGAAGCTGACATACCCTATCTGGTGAAAGTATGTAAAAAAAAACAAAAACAAACAAAAAAAACCGTATAGGAAACAGAACAATGCCATCATCCCAAAACCTCTTTGTGCTATTCTTTTATATACCCACACTCTCCACCCCAGCACACACACACCACTGTCCTATTATCTATCACTAGAATGTTTTTTTGAGAATATCATACAAATGAAATCATACAGTGGGTAACCTTTTGAGATTTTCTTTTTTCACCACATGAAACACCTTTGAAATTGATCAAAGTTGTTGAGTGCATTGACTATCTTCCTGTTTATTTCTAAGATATTCAGGATTCCATTATACAAACACACCATGGTGCGTAAGTTTATCCATTCACCCAATGAAGGAAACTTGGGTTGTTTCCAGTTATTAGCGATTACAAAGACACCTTCTACAAATATTCATGTATAGGTTCTGTTGCGAATAGCAGTCTCCAGTTCACTTGAGAAATTAGCCAAGAAAAGGATTTCTAGAGATGTTCAATTCTAAAAGGAACTTCCCAACAGTCATACTACTTTCTATCTTATGTACTTCATATCCTCACAAGGACTTGAGATCATCAGTATTTTTCTTTAGTTTGGTCACTGTAACACATATGCCATGATTTCAATTTGCGTTTCCCCAATGGTTAATGATGCTGGATATCTTTCTTATGTTTGCTTCCTACCCACATTTGCCCTTCAGTGTAGTGTCTGTTCAACTCTCAGACCCAGTTTTACGCTGGGTTGTTTGTTTTCTTACTGTTGGGTTTGGAGTGTTCTTTATATACTCTATACAAGAGCTGTTCATTGAGTACTTCCTCCAGTCTGTAGCCTGTCTTTTCATTCTCTTAACACTTTTTATTTTTAAGTTTAATCAATTTCAATTTATCAATTTTTTAAAAATTTTATGGATCTGTTTCTGTTATCATATCTCAAGAACTTCGTCTAAATCAGGTCTTCAAAACATGGTATGGTTTTATATTTTGCACTTAACCATTTTGTGTTTACTTTTCAATAAAACATGTGGTTTAGATTAAAGGTATTTTTGGTTTTGGTTTTTGCATACAGAGGTCCAACACCAAGGTCCTACTTTCCGTTGATTTGGTTTGGCACCTCTGTCAAAGACAAATTACCCATATTTATAGATGTGTCTATTCTTAGACTTTGGTTCCATTACTCTATCTCTTCATAAATACCACACTATCTTTATACTGAAGCTTTAGCAATAAACCTTAAAATCGGGTCGTGGGATTCTTTCCACCACAGTTCTCGGAGACTCTTTTTTGTTTTCTTTCTTCTTTTTTCTCTATTTATTTGACAGAGAGAGAATGCAGGGGGGCCACAGAGAGGGAGAGAGAAACTCAAGCAGACTCTGTGCTGAGTGTGGAGTGTGATGTGGGGCTTGATCTCACAAGCCTGAGAGCATGACCTGAGCTGAAACCAACAGTCAGATGCTTAACCGCCTGAGCCACCCAGGCGGCCTTTTTTGGTCTCTTGATAGCATTTCTCCTCTGCTGTTTCTCTACCTTCCTATTCACTGCCCTCCCCAGCATCTACATTCTGCTATGGTTCCAACTTGTTTCCCCTTTTGTTACTGTTATTTTCTAGTTTTAAATTTTTCACTTAGTTCTTAACTGTATCTTCTACTTGCTCAGACTTTCCACATGTTTGTTCGTTTTGAGAGTCTTCATCCTTCCTTACTGAAGCATTTTTCTCTACTTCAACATCACTGCAGAGAATTCTATCATCTGAGTCATCCAGGAATCAGCATCTTTTGATCACCTTTTCCCACATGAGCTGAGATTTTCCTGTTTCTGTGCCAAGTAATCTTAACTATTAGATGTCTGAAGCTCTTAACTGAATCCTACAGAAAATGTCAATGCTTTGGTTTTAGGCAGAAAACAGCTTGGGGGGATTCAAGCCTCGAGTTTTAATCAACCTTTCGTAGGCAGCTCCACTCTCAAAGTCTCTGGGATGCTCTTCAGACTTCCACGTCTGTTTTCCGGTGACCAATCTGGGACCCAGGCAGTGGTCTGTTCCGCAATTCATTTTGTAAAATCTATGGCTAAAAGTCAGGTACTCACACAAGTAGCTTGGGTATGATCCCAGGAGTTCACAAACAACTTCACAGAGGCACTTTCGTAAGTGCCTCGTCTCTGAAATCTATTCAAGTTCTCTGGGATGCACAGAAGAGCGCCCTCTGGATCCATTTATCACAAAACTGCAGCTTTCTTTAGCCTGCTCTAGGCTTCTGGAGACCATTATATCCGAGCCAAGCAGTAGGAAAACAGAGAGAGACAGAAAATCATGGAGGTCTTTGCCCCATCCTCCTGAGGCCATGGGAGAGAGGTTTCCTTCAGAGTTCCCCTGGGAGAGGAAGGTCAGAAGCTCCCCGTTTGGAACTCTCCCAGACTTGACCTCATGCATCTCTCTGCTCAGCTGACTGTGATCTTTCACAATAATGAAACAGAACTGTGACTATAATGGATGTCAGTGAGCTCTTAAACGAACACCTAGTTGTTCCCTTAAGTACCTCCATTTTGACCTCGGTCTGTACTTTCTAACAATGTTCTTCCTTCCAGCTTATTTGTGAACTCAGGCAAAAGACCCAATAGGCAAAGCATCCTGTGATGGGAACTGAAACTAACCCCCCAAAGCAATAAGGGCCGCCATGATGCCAGTGACACCCCACCTAACTGACTCCCAAGACAAGGATCGACCTGACCTTTACTACCTAGCTACACAGACGCATCGAACTTCATGCCACATTTTTCTTTTAAACACTTAAAGGTATTTTCCACACTCTGGACATAATTCTTGGGACATTAGTCCTCTGTCTTCCTGGCTTTGGCTTCACTGAAATAAATTACCCTCTTGTTTCACCCACCACTGTGTCTCTCTGCCTCTGGAATTCTCGAGCAGCAAGTGGCCCAACCCGGTCCATAGGGGACCCCTGGAGTTTAGGCACTCCTGGGCTCCTGCAACCCTGTTAGTGTCAGAAGTGAGGGTGGTCTTGCAGACTGTTCCCTAACTTCACATTCTGTATCCTTTATTCGGAGGTATTAACATAGGGGTAGGCCAGAGAAGGCACTGTCTTTGAATACAGCTCACGGAACTAACCAGGCTTCCTCAAGAGTCTGGCATAATCCCAGAACCAGAGAAAGAAGGGGTAATTGAAAAGCTTTCCCGGGGAATCCTGATCTGCTCCTGAATTTAAAACTACTTCCACTGAGAATTCCTGGTATTTTCTAAATATGTAACAAAACAGGAGATAGCCAGGAGTTGGACAGAGTTTATAAGTTGATTGCTTTATCACTGTCCTGTTTAAAAGCCTTCCGTGGCCTGCCACTACCCAAGTAATAAATCAAATAAGCTTCACATTCTATATTCTCGGCAATCAAACCCCAAACCCCAAGCTTTATCTTCTCCTGCTTTCTTCCACACCAACCCAACAGGTCCTATCCCAAAATTCTGGGTGGGGCTCTGGCAGCAATATATTTTGAAAGCTTCCCAAATGATTCTTCTATGGATCTAGGAGAGATAAGACCTAATGTTTTATTTTATAGCCAAATAGATCACTACTGGGGTACCTGGGTGGCTCAGTCGGTAAAGCATCTGCCTTCAGCTCAGATCATGATCTCAGGGTCCTGGGACTGAGTCCCACCTCGGGCTCCCTGCTCAGTGGGGAGCCTGCTTCTCCCTCTCCTCCCCACTCATGCTGTCACTATTTCTGTCTCTCTCTCTCAAATAAATAAATAAATAAAATCTTAAACAAATAGCTCACTATTTATTACATAAACCTAGGATAACATGATATTTTTACCTCCAGAAATCTACGCATTCTTGAAGGTCTAGCATAACGGCAAGCCTTCCGGGAAGTTCTTCCCTGATCGCTTTAGATCAGAATCAGTGTCTGCTTCTCCAGGTTCTCCCTTGCATTTTGTGCGCACCACTCCGTTAGACTTTTCCACAGTCTTTTCCACACTCTGCATCCTAAGGCGCTTAAGAAGCTGCAATGAAAGAACAGTAGGGTTCAAATACCAGTTCTGTGAATTACCCTGTGATTTTAATACAATGCTTACTTCCCAAAGATTTAAATACTTTGTCTACAAAATTTGAAAAACAAATGGTTGCCTTACAGTGTCACACTCTAAGATTTAAATGAGATGCTCTGCGTTCCCCAACCTCTTCATGTGACAGTACACAGAAAATGCGATTATAACAGCTTACTGGTGATTTACCAGAGACCAAGGGTATAAGAGCACCTGTGCTCTGGGGGTCCCAAAGGGGTTAGGTTTAGATGCTTACCACTAGGAAATCCAGAGGCAAAGGGACAAGCAGTGGTAAACTAAGAAATGAATTTACTTCCATGAGGCCAACACTGGGAAGAGAGGACTATAATGTCCCTAAAACAAGCCCAAAGGGCAGAAAGTACCTCTAGGTTATACAAGGACAATATGGGACAAAGGTCGGTGGGTACGTGCCAGTACACAGTGGAGGTCAGGTCAATCACTATCTTGGGGTCAGTCACGCGGGGTCTTGCTGGCATCGGGGCCGTCCTTGTTGCTTGAGGGGGAAAGTGAGTTCCCATCATAAAATATTTTATCTGCCCAGCCTTTTGCCTGAGTGAAGTGATAAACTGGAAGGAAGTAGTTACCCATTAAAACTTAGAGACTGAGGTCAAAAATGGAAGTACTTAAGACAATGCCTGGGTCCTCTTTCAGTGGGGAATGCTTGTGGGCAGAGGTAACGGGCAGGGGCTCGCCTTTACTCCAGGCCTTGCCCTTCTGCTACAAGAGATAGTAAGACCAGGAGCTGGACATACCTATAACCCATTCAAAAAACCACCAATGCATACCTATCACCCCCAGAGATAACAACTTCATTTGCCTGGGACACAACTTGAGGCACTGGGAATGTTTAAGCCTCCCAGATCATTCTCACATGTATCTAAGGTCGAGAACCACTGAAAATAAAAAATTCCAAATCAGAAATATTATAAAGTAAACTTTACTTATAAATTTCAAAAGAGCAGAGAACGTGCCTTTTTCAAGTCTATAGAACATTACCCAATTCCCAATTCCCCCCCCTTTTTTTTAAGATTTTATTTACTTACTTGAGAGAGAGAGAGAGAGAGAGAGAGAGAGCACAAGCAGGGAAGCAGCAGGCAGAGGGAGAGGGAGAAGCAGACTCCGCTGAGCAGGGAGCCAGATTCGGGACTCCATCCCAGGACGCTGGGATCATGACCAGAGCAGAAGGCAGAGGCTTAACCGGCTGAGCCACCCAGGCGTTTCTCCAAATCTTACTATAGAAAGTAAAGCAATAAAACAAATGTTAAAGAAAGAAAAAGTTCCATATAGCCAGGAATGTTTTCAGGCCTAGTTCTTTCAATTCAAGAAAGCTGAACGTCTTGAAGTCTAAAGAATGCTTTCCTCATTTGTTTATGTTCTTGGGTTTCATGGTAAACAGGATTATCTCTTACACATTTTGCCTCTAATGTTTGGAAACCTTGAAATAGAAAAGACTTCTCAGTGATTCTGGTTCTAATTAAGGAAATCGCTTAATGTAAAGGGGCTTATCTTTGTGAATTCATCAGAAATTCTAAAGCTCATAATTAATTCCATTTATATTCAAATCCTAAATGTACTTCCGTTGACTATTTCCACTGGAAGATAATAGGTTCAAACTCATTACTGGCCAACCTCACCAAGAATAACAAAAAAGGCAGTAATCCCAAATGAGGCATTCCACCTCTGTTCAAAAGCCCAAAATGTGTCTGGGTGGGTCATGTAAACAAAATTTCAGATAGTGTAAAACAGATAAACCAGTGAGTGCCCCCCAGACTCATACATGCGCATTCACACATAAATACACCTCTTTCTTCTGTCATGCACCTTAGTAGGTAAATACTTAAGTTTGACTCTTTCAGGTTTCATATAATACTGGATTTGCCTCAGTTCCTATATTAACAGAAGGTGGCCACAATATCATAGATGCTTCGGAAACCCTGATTAGGATTCCAAGAAACTTCAAGTAAATGAAAGGGAAACTAGCATTTGCTCAGTGCTTGCTTTCAGAAGTTAATCATGTGGTTGCAACAAAGAAAAACATAGCTAATCTAGCTATGAATTTTGGGGGGGCACCTGGCAGGCTCAGTCAATAGAGCATGTGACTTTTTTTTTTTTTTAAGAATTATCTATTTATTTGAGAAAGAGAGAAAGAGCCCGACAGAGAGGGGCAGGGGGGAGGGAGAAAAAGGACTGCAAGCAAACCCCCCCACCAACTAAGGGCAGAGCCCAACATGGTGCTCGATCTCATAACTCTGAGATCATGACCTTAGCCCAAACCGAGAGCCAGTCTCAACCAAGCCACCCAGGCACCCCCATAGAGCATGTGACTCTTGATCTTGGGGACATGAGTTCTAGCCCCACACTGGGCATGGAACCTACTTGGAAAAACAAAAGAAAGAAAGGAAAGAAAAGAAACAAAGTTTTTGGAAAGTATCCGTAATACCCAAAGGCAGGCATTAGAGTAGGACCTCATAAGGGACCAGGTCCAAGAAGTGGGCGCTCCAGAGCCCATATGAATCTCATCGGGTTCTAGCTGACGAAGGCTCTCATTGCTATTTTTCTCTGAGTGTTGCCTTTATTTGCCCTTTCTTTATCCAGTGGTTTTCTTTGCATTCGTAAAAAGTAGACCCAGTGGTTAAAAAAAAAAAAAAGTGAGTATATCCCTGCTGATCACTGTTTCTCCTCCAGAACCCAAGACCAACCAATAAGAGTCTCCATGCCCCAGTGGAAAATGGGGACAGTCTGATTGGTCTAGCTTAGAGTAGCCAGCCCCCCAATGGTTGAGTCACTAAGGAGGCAAAGTGTTCAGTGGTTCTGACTGGGAGGCAGAAGCCCATCCCTGCGCCACGGACTGTGAGTTCCCAGCACAATAGCAGAAGGTACAAGAGAGGTCTGTTCTACCTTCTGTGGGCTAAGCCTGCTCACTCAATGTTTCAATCTTTGCAACAAACTTAAAACACAGGGTTTTGCCCTCACTTTGGAAAAAATTTTTTTGCTGATGCTTAGGGTTTTGAGGGAGTCATCCAAGATCACATGGCAAGGAGCAGTTGAGGAGCCCAAGTTCTCAGCACTGAGAAATGAGCATCCTTGCAAGTTTCACCATTGGGTGGTATGTGCTACATATTTTAGTTAAAGCAGCAGACATTTGACAATAATGTAGTTAGCTGATGGTTTTGCTTGGACATTCTAGGCACTGTAAACAATATCTGGGTCCTTGACTTTTTATATATGAGAAGCAACAGTGAGTAGGACTATACAAAGGTGATAGTTTGCTTTCCTTCACACACGCCTCCTGGGAACTAACAAATGGTCTGCATTCAGGAAGAATAGCCATCATTCTGGTTAACTAACATGGCTATGTGTCAGGCAGAGAGCTAAATGCTTGACCCGCCCATCTCACCGAGTCCTCCGAAAACACCAGTGATGGAACTACGACTGTTATCCCCATTACCCACATGGAAAAAAAGAACAGACTGAGAGAGACTCGGTAACTTGTTTCAGTCTACTATTACAGAGCAGGCCCCCTGGGTTTTAAATCAGGGCCAGCTGAGACGTTGCCTGACTGGCTCAACAGGAAGAACGCATGACTCTTGATCTTGGCATCATGAGTTCGAGCCCCATGTGGAGGACAGAGACTCCACAGCTCTGAAGCAAAGCCAACAGGTCGTATATGCAAATATATTCTATACAATAGCATATATTAAAATCTCTAGCTAATATCCAGCATAATTTCAGAAACAGCAGAAATAACATTTTGCCAGGAGCTTTTCATCCTGCATATATTGGCAGTCCATTCCGTACCAAACATTGAGCTACGTAGTTTATATTTTATTTTTTTTGTAAGCAGACTACAGTCAACTGGTTTTCCTTTTCTTTAACAAGATACTGATCTGAGTTCCTTGGGAAAAAACCGGCGGTTCTCTCTTCAGTTATTTCTCAACTACAGCTCTGTGAGGTACCAGATAAGAGCAAGAACAAAATAAATAAACACACACATTGGTTAAAAAAAGCAAACTGGTTTATATTTGTCACATTTAAATAAAGTGAAATGTAAAATGCTCAACCCATGTGTGTTGTAAGCTAAGAAAAGCCTGTTAAACTGGCATGGATTTAATAAGTATAATTCATTATAAACCCAGTACTTCAGTTCTGTTAAAGGAAAATCAAAACAGGGGCACCTGGGTGGCTCAGTCGGTTGAGCATCTGACTCTTGATTTCAGTTCAGGCCATAATCTTGGGATGGTGAAATAGAGCCCCGTGTCAGGCTCCAAGCTCAGGCGTGGGGTCTGCTTGAGGTTCTCTCTCTTTCTTTCCCTCCCACTCATGTTTACACTCTGTCTATAATAAATAAATCTTTTTTTAAAAAGTCAAAGAAGAAAAAGTAACACAAGGATTATCTTAATAAAGAATAAAGCGAAGAAAAGAAAGATTGCATCTACAAATACTTAGAGACACATTAAAATCTAAAAGAAATAGAGTGCTAGAGGAAAATTAAAAGAGAATGGCGGGTGGGAATAAAGGGACCAAAGATTCGGTGGTTTCCAATCAATGTGATTTAG
Source organism: Spilogale gracilis (assembly GCA_004023965.1). Classification (NCBI taxonomy): domain Eukaryota; kingdom Metazoa; phylum Chordata; class Mammalia; order Carnivora; family Mephitidae; genus Spilogale; species Spilogale gracilis. The sequence continues at coordinate 18,920 of PITA01012200.1, forward strand.
AATGTGGTCAGCAGAGTGTGAAAACTGCCCAGAGCACCTGTGAAAACACAGACAGTTGGCAGTGCTGTAAACCTACACGTCAGACTCACTGAGGGTTTTGACCCAGAAACCTGTCATTGAAACAACCTCCTCAGTTTGTTCCCAGGCGCAAATACCTAAGAACCAACACCTGAGATTCAACAGGAGTGGGCTCTGTGTGCCAAAATGCAAAACTTCAGAGTATTCCTAACGCCAAAGTCAAAAGTGATGAATAATATTTTGTCCTTTGAAAAAAGAGGAGGACTTTGATTTTTAAAACAGCAAAAGATGTGAATTCACAACACAAATATTTTATTCCCATCTAATCCAAGACCATTTCTTTTTGTCATTTTTAAGAAGGAAAACCCCCCTTCCTGGTAGGACAGGGTCAAGCCTTATGTTTCATCTCAACAACTAAGACTGCCTGCTTTCTAATAATTGACAATAGAGAATTTCTTTGAACTTCCTGAATCATGTATGAAACTTTAAAACATGAGCATTTTTATGAAGAAAATTTATCAGATTTTCAGACTGGGAACCACTTCTTAAAGTCATACAAAGATTTTTTTAAAATCATGTTGCATTTTTCCAACCACAGTCACAAAGCATACCTTGATTAATCCAATCGTCTTCTCTGACCAGTCAGCCAAAAATTTCTTCTTCATTTTCTCAAACAGGCAGTAACATCTGAAAATCAAGCTTCAATGATTGACAAATCTGGATTTGGAGATGAGAACCTGAAGGCAGATAACCACCCCTTTGATTCCTCCTACATTCTATGGAGTTCCACTGTTAGTTGTGTCTACAATTTCTTTCTCTCGCAGAATTCAAACTCCTTCTTTTCATGTCCATATTTACATCACTGTCTAGAATATTCTTTTATTTGACACTGGAGGAAGTAACTGTTTTTTTAAACCCTCAAAGTCCAATGGCTCCCAGCCCATGCTGCAAAGCCAGCCAATTTCCATGTCTGTTTAAAGTTCACAGATTTTCCAATCATAATACAGATTTATAAAAGGAAATTTCATCAATTGTAAATAGCATCATTTATAAAATTTATTGCTCCAGCAAGTCTGATTTCAGAAGTTATCTGGCTGAATGACCTTTATGTGGCTCATCTTCAGGCAAAAACTCATTTTGAAAATTCTGGCATAAGAGGAAGGTTTAAGAAATGGCACACATGATACATGTACAGTTCTTGGGGTACCAATTATACCTCAGTAAAATGGTTTTGTAAAAGTAAGTAAATAGAGGCACCTGGGTGGCTCAGTTGGTTAAGCGTCTGCTTTCAGCTCAGGTCATGATTCTAAGGTCCTGGGATTGAGTCCAATATCGGGCTCCTTGCTCAGTGGGGAGCCTGCTTCTCTCCCTGCTTGTGCTCTTTCGATCTCTCTCTCTCTCTCTCTCTCTGACAAATAAATAAATTAAATCTTTTCAAAAGTGAAAAAAGTATATAAAAAGCTAAGGGTGGGGAAAGAGCCTGAGATATCCCAATCAGCACCCAATGACTTTGCAAATTTATTTAGGCTGTGAAACAGAAACCAGTCCTTTGTTTTCTTTACCAAGTCAGTCCCCCTTCCTCTTTAATTATAAAGAACATACTCTAAATCACATATTCAGTCACCCTACAAATTAAAGAGTCCTTACGAAAACTAGAGATCAGTTCATATTGCATGCACCCAGAGAAGGTTCAATTAATCACAGAAACAAAAGAATTTTTAACGTGCCTGCCTTTTCATTGCCATCAACACCTGCTCACTCCTAGTACCGAGTGCCCTTTGTGGATGCAAATTGTGTTTTAGGATTGACCTTAGCTTAAAATACATATTTTTTAAAAATAGTGTAATCAGCCCAGTATGTGTTTTGTGTGTCTTTTATTTGAGGCAACAAAAGTAATATTTATTGGTGGTCAGTCCATCAACAATGGAGAAAACATTTATTTTCACAGATGTAGGTAGTTTTGAAATATTTCACTTCCCCTAGTCTTCTCCTTGAAAAATGAAACTTTATCAACCCTTAGGTTTTTTATCAACATTTCACTTCTAGGGGTGTCTTCATCATCCCAGGGACCATGCTCAGGTTCATGATTTGATCTCGTGAATTGTAGCCAAAGGGATCCCCAAGGATATAACTAGGTACTGGCATCTGACCATTCTTTTCCATTTAAAAACCAAAATGTATAACTAATTGTAGCAGAGGATAGATTCTCATCGTTCTAAAACAGATGTGCAAAGCCTTCCAGAAAATGGGGGGAAATGTACTAATTAGTCTCCCAGATGCTGGCCTGATATCAGGTGCCTGATAGCCCCATCCATGCCTGGGGAGCCCAGCCCCAAACCTGCCACAAAGGCCCCACTTCCATAATTCTAGGTAGGGCTCCAGATTCTAGATTTTTGGAACACTTCTCTGTGACACTGATGGGCAACAAGTTTTGAGGTCAGTTGAACTAAGGGAACTTTGAGAGCATCTGAATTCTCTGAGTCTCTAGATTTTCATTTTAAAGATTCACAGTTACTTATGAAAGAGATCACAGAAATATATGTGTTCTGACGTGGGGTTGGAAGAAATCATCACTGGCTCCCACTCCTCCATGCACAGAAGCAGCGCTCTGGCATATACGGTGGGATCGTGCCTGCTGGATATGCTGCATTCGACTCTGTATCTTCCCTGCCTGCACAGCTCTCCACCTGTCCTTTGGGAGCAAAAAAGTTGCAAGCTCCGTTTCCCATGCTTCCCCATCAGTGGGGCTCGAGCGAGATTCCATCAGTATCAGGCTGTTATTCACCATTTTGAGGGACAAGAAAGAAAAAGCAGCAGCCTTATTTCTCCAACAGCAGCTCCTGGCAGGAGTGTGGACATGGGTGGACAGGTGACTACAGTGTCTGCCAGCAAATTCTAGGAGCCCAAGATACCCAAGTCGTCTGGTGGTGACTTTCCTGAGATTTCCTGAAAGCCACCTTCTTCATCTACACCCTTCCCCACGCTCCACCCTTAAAATGGCTGTGTAAGCCCCTTAGCCTCTGTATTGAATCTCTCCCTTCCTGGATTGGAAGTGGCCGCTATTTCCTAACATGGCCAGATCAGTCATGGTTATACCCATTAGCCTGCAGATTCTTAGAACTGAAGATATTATCCAGGAATTTGCTCTCTGTGCCCAGGAGAGTTACATTCCAGCAGACAGAATCTTGTAGAAAATGTACAGTAAAAACTCACAAATCCCAGAGCTCCGGTGGGAGACTGCAAGTGAACCAACTCATTGAAAATTCAAGAGTTCCCTTGCTTGAGCCCCAAAGGCAAAGGTGCAAATCCCTCCCACAGGGGGCAGGACACTTTCCACATTCATGTAGTTCTGGGAAAATAGGCTAACTTCATCCCCGTGCAAAGTGAACTCTAGTATGACACCTCATCTCTAACGTGGTGTTCTCCAGAGTGTTTCTCTCTTATGGAATCTGGGGCAACTTTAAAGAAAGGTGTGATCCAAGACTACTGGAAATGTGAGCATCTCCAAATACTAAATTCTTCAAGGGTCTGGGGAGAGATTTATTTCAGCATGAGTTGACTTTGGAAGTGTTAGAGGATAACGGGTGTAAATACATGGATTTTCCACCTTTCTTTGGTCAGAGGTAATTTCAGAAAGCAACCCAGGGTTTCATAACATGGCAGAGAACCTGGAAAATGAGATCACTGAGACCCAGACTGTTCATAACACTTTCTGTGATGAGAGGGATGTTCTTTTCTGTGTAGTCCTCTAGGGTAGATCCTGATTACATGTGGCCACTGAGCACATGACACATGGCAGATACAATGAAGAAAATGCATAATTTTATGTAATTTTAATCTAAACTTAAATGTAAACAGTCACATGTGGCTTCTGTTGGGGGAAACAAATTTTTCAAACCGATCTGACATAAGTCTTAAGACTATAAAAATGTTGTATTTATGTTGGGAAAATTGGACAGCCACATGCAGAAGAATGAAACTGGACCACTTTCCTACAAGGTACATAAAAATAAACTCAAATGGATCAAAGATTTAAATGTGAAACAAGAATCCATCAAAATCCTAAAGGAGAACAAAGGCAGTAACCTCTCTGACCTTGGCCACAACAAGTTCTTGCTAGACACGTCTCTAAAGGCAGGAGAGACAAAGGCAAAAACAAACTATTGGGACCTCATCAAGATAAGCTTTTGCACAGCTAGGGAAACACTCAACAAAACCAAAAGGTAACCTACAGAATGGGATAAGATACCTGCAAATGTCTTATCAGATAAAGGGCTAGTAGAACTTCTCAAACTCAACACCCAAAAACAAAAAACAAAACAAAACAAAAAACCCAGTCAAGACATGGGCAGAAGACATGCACAGACATTTCTCTAAGAAAGACATCCAAATGGCTACCAGATCCATGAAAAAAATGTCCACATCACTCAGCATCAGGGGACTACACAAAGTAGTCAAAACCACAATGAGATACCACCTTACACCAGTCAGACTGGCTAAAATGAACAAAACAGGAAAAAACAAATGCTGGTGAGGATGCAGAGAAAGGGGAACCCTCCTATACTCTTGGTGAGAATGCAAGTTGGTGCAGCCACTCTGGAAAACAGTATGGAGGTTCCCCAAGAAGTTAAAAATAGAGCTACCCTATGACCCAGCAACTGCACTACTAGGTATTTATCCAAAGGATACAAACATAGTGATTCAAAAGGGCACATACACCTCAATGTTTATAGCAGCAATGTTCATAATACCCCAAATATGGAATGAGCCCAGATGTTCATCAACAAATAGATAAAAAAGATGTGATATATATATAAACAATGGAATATTATTCAGCCATCAGAAAGAATGAAATCTTGCCATTTGCAATGACATGGATGGAACTAGGGGTATTAAGCTAAGCCATGTAAGTCAGAGAACTTTTGACTTATCATAATACCATATGATTTCACTCATATGTGGAATTTAAGAAGCAAAACTGATGAACATAGGGGAAGGGAAGAAAAAACAAAAGAAGATGAAAACTGAGATGAGGCACACCATAAGAGATGCTGACTCTATAAAGTAAACTGAGGGTTGCTGGAAAAGAGGGAGGTGGGGGGATGGGGTAACTGGGTGATGGGCATTAAGGAGGGCACTTCATGTAATGAGCACTGGGTATTATAAGCAACTGAATGAAGCACTAAATTATACCTTGGAAACTAATAAAAAAAATTTTTAAATGCATCATGTAGTCAATTTATGTACACTAAATAAAAGCCTAAAATTTATAAAATAAAAATTATGATCTAAAAAACAAAAATGTTATATTCAATTAAGTACATTTGTAGAAAGAATAAAGTTACATCAAAATATAAAGTCCTGGGGGGCGCCTGGGTGGCTCAGTTGGTTAAGCCGCTGCTTTCAGCTCAGGTCATGATCCTGGAGACCGGGGATCGAGCCCCGCATCGGGCTTCCTGCTCGTTGGGAAGCCTGCTTCTCCCTCTCTCAGTCCCTCTGCTTATGTTCCCTTTCTGGCTGTGTTTCTCTCTGTCAAATAAATAAATCTTAAAAAATATATATATATATAAAGTCCTGGGATGCCTGGGTGGCTCAGTTGGTTGAGCGACTGCTTTCGGCTCAGGTCATGATCCTGGAGACCCAGGATCGAGCCCCACATCAGGCTTCCTGCTCGGCTCCCTCTGTCACTCCCCCTGCTTGTGTTCCCTCTCTGGCTGTGTTTCTCTCTGTCAAATAAATAAAATCTTAAAAAATATATATATATATATGTATATATTTTATATATATATAAAGTCCTTTACAGAGAGTCAATAATAAATTGACAGCTATGGAAAGTCGGTATGTATTGAAGTCATAGTTATACATCTCTTTATAATTAAAAAATCTTATTTTGGGGGTGCCTGGGTGGTTCTGTTGGTTAAGGGTCTGCCTTCAACTCAGGTCATGATGCCACGGTTCCAGGCTCCTTGCACCATGGTGGATAATCTGCTTGAGATTCTCTCTCCCTCTTGCTCTGCCCCTCCCCCCTTCTCATGTTCTTTCTCTCTCAAATAAATAAAAGTCTTAAAACAATTTTTTTTAATTTTATTTTGGGGAACCTGGCTGGCTCAGTTGGTAGAATGTGTACTTTTAATCTTGAAGCTGTGAGTTTGAACACCATGTTGGGCATAGAGATTGCTTAAAATAAAAAAATAAAATATTAATTCTTAAAAATTGTTTAGATTTCAATTAGACAAATAATACATGAGAACATTCTTGTAAACTCCTCAAAGAATTCAGATAAACATCAAGCCCCTTCCACCCACATCCTCTGGGGGCATGGCAGAAAAATCTACTACAGGTTAGATGTATATATTTTCAGAATGTCTTCTATGCACTTAGAAACGTATTTGTTGGGGATGTGTGGGTGGCTCGTTGGTTAAGCCTTTGGCTCAGATAATGATCCCGGGGTCTTGGGATCTAGCCCCACATTGGGCTCCCTGCTCAGCGGGAATCCTGCTTCTCCTCTCCCTCTGCCCCTCCCCCTGCTTGTGCGCTCGCTCTCTTTCTTCCTCTGACAAATAAATAAAATCTTTAAAAAAAAGAAACTTAGGGGCACCTGGGTGGCTCAGCTGGTTAAGCGGCTGCCTTCAGTTCAGGTCATGATCCCCGGAGACTCGGGATCAAGCCCCACATCAGGCTCCCTGCTTCGGCGGGAGACTGCTTCTCCCTCTTTCACTCTCCCTGCTTGTGTTCCCTCTCTCGCTGTGTTTCTGTGTGTGGCCTGACAGTTTCGACCATTTGTCCCTTGCTAGAATCCGTTTTTTAAAATATTTATTTATTTATTTTATTTGGGGGAGAGAGAGAGATAGCATACAGAGGGAGAGGGAGAAAAGGAGACTCCCTGCTGAGCAAGGAGTCTTATTCAGAACTCGATCCCAGGACCCAAAGCTGAAGGCAGACCTCAATCAACTGAGCCACCCAGGCATCCCTCCCTTGCTAGAATCCTAATTTATTTGTAGTTTTTTCTAGTACAAGCAATATCACAATAAGTATTCTTTATTCTTTTATGTAACTCTTTATGTATTATTTTAAATTTTAATAGATTGCAAAATTTCCCTCTGTGATGACTGTATAATTCAAATTCACCACAGCCTCCCCTGATGTAATCAAAGTTTGGGAGCATTCTTCTTTTATCTTTTTTTTTTTTTTTCCAATCTGAAGAGCCAAAAGTAAATCTTATTTAGATTTTATCTATTTACTAATGAGGTCAAGCAACTTTCCATATGCCTGCCAAATTTCATCTTTTGTGAATTGACTATATTGTTCATATTTTTTAAATCAGGAAAATACATATGAAAACATAGCAAGCGCAGGGCTGAATTATCTTTTCTAGAATGTACAGTGCCTTGTACATACAGCTCCATAAACACTCACTGAATGAATAAAACAGCCAACATCATAAAAAAGTCTCTCTTTCAAAAAAAAAAAAAAAAAGACAAATTAAATCCATACTGTTTTTAGCCTAAGTTCTATATATCAGAATATCAGGTGTGGACAGGTAAATGACTTCTCAAACTCTCCATTATGCTATTAGACCAGTAAATTGTAAAAATCCAACTTAGAAAGATTCTCATTCTATCACCCCCTCAAAAAGTATTTCTGATGGAACTGCTATTCTAATTCCAAGTAATTTTTTCTCTAGACTTCAAGCTCCCTAAATTCTCTCCAGTATTTTAATTCACGGACTTTTTGTATTTCACAGTGGACTGCCACAGCTAGATTATTACTATTATGATAATTTAAGCTCTTCTCCATTACAAACATTCTAGAAGGTGTCCACTCCTGCCTTACCAACATCTGCTCTGGTGAGAGTACTCTGTATTTTTCTTAGTGGAATCTGCTCCCTCCCTGGTCTCCATCCACATGGTATCTACAAGGGTACCTCCAATCCCAACCCTTTGAGTGAGTTTAGAACCAAAAATTAGCCCAAGTAGCCAAGTAGAGCCAATTAACATCACCCCAGGGCTTTTTCAGGAACAGGAGAGGGAATCAGTCTCTCCCCAATATAAGTCCAAAGTGACTATGAGCCATTTTGCTACTTGGTCTGCAACACGTGCTTGAGAATGCAACCAAAGCAAAGGAGAGCAAGTGTGGAAATGGACAAAGAAACAAGGCAAGAAAGGAGAGAACCACACCCTGAGAGTGACATTTAAACCATGTGATCAAGGTGCGCTTGAAATCATGTCTACCCATTGACTTCTCAAAGTATCCTAAAACATGAAATTAAAAAAAAAAATTTTTTTTAAGTCCTCTTTTGCTTGATACCCTTGGAATTCAGGTTTTGTTCTCTTATGATGGAAAGAATTCCCACTCACACGTTTGGACCACAGCATTTTTTTGAGGGCTCATTTTGAATTATCCAATATCCAGGTGACCTCAGCTTCCCTCTGACTCTGCTAGCTAGAGACTTTGTCTGAGCCTGCATTTCTGCTGTTAACCACAGCATCACTTCTCTGGTGTGCAACGTTTTCTCCACGTTACATTCTCTCATACAAATAATGGCGCAGAAGCTACATGGATCAAATGCTATTATCCTTGTTTTATTAATGATAAGAATGGAGACACGACAAAGCTAATGAAGTTCAAGGTCTGGGACAATATCCAAGACTTCCAACTCTGCTGCTTCGTTGGAGCCTGTGCATTTCCCCAATGATGCTAACGTTGCAGTCAATGAGCAGCAAGAACCACAACACTGCAGATGGTATCGGTGTCTCATGATGCTATCCTGGACATTTCCTGGCCTCACGCATTGGAAACCACTTTTCATTTACACTCTACAGAAAGGTGTATGGAAATGCCCTCTTCTGTAGTAATAAAGAGCACACGGCCAAGGCTCTTCCCAATCATAGTCAATGCCGATTCCATCGAATAACTCAGGGGAAGGAACGACAACTCCCAAAAGCCATGGGACCTCTGGCAACCAGCTTTTTAAAGGAAACAGAGTAAATACAGTCAACAGCGTAGTGGGAGAGTTAGGAAGATGATCTGGAATTAGACAAATTGGTGCCTGGATGTGAGCTTTGCCACTTATTCCTTGTGTGATGTCAGTATGTCATTACACTATTTTATTCTCAGCACCTCCTCTGAATTGGCTCAACCCTCCTCCGGCCTGGTGGGGGACAGGGAGGGGAGCCATTTCAGCAACTGCTCCAGCCTTGAGAAGCACTAGCAGATCAAGGAGCTTTGGTCATCTCCCCGTCCTTCCTAGCTTCCTTCCAGGCACTGAGACAACACAGCTTACTACACAGTTTGTTACCATCCTGACTTGCAAGAGAGCCTGAAGGGCAGCGATGATCTGACCTGCACCAGCCATAACCAGTACGGGATCAGAGCTACACTTCATTCTTTCTCCACATCACAAATGCCTCCAGGACCCCTCCCCAGGTTTTCGTAGGAGGTGAAACTCAGGAAAACAGCGATTGTGGCTCTGAGTACCATTCGCATAGTTCATGCATGGGGTTTTTTGGTTTTGTTTTTTTTTTCATTAGACTATCATGCATTTGCAGAGGGGTTTCCATTGTCAGAAATTTGATGCTGGACATAAACGGTCATTTCTTTTGGATCCTGTGCCTTGTTAGCTCCAACCTGAAATGTGTCAGCCATGCACATGCTTTAGTCCTGCCCCACTCCTTATTTTGCCAGCTTCTCCACAAGGTTCTGGAGGTGCAGGCATCTTTCCGGGACTCGCTCATTCCACATCATCTAACCAGCCTCCCCAAACACAGGGCTTTTCCCTACTGGTGAAGAGTACCCAAACCTGTCCTCTCTGAGCCCTGACTGTCCCATATGTAAGATGGGAGCAGAGAGAAAAAGTTGTGCTCACGTAGAAAACTATGCATTATCTAGAGGATATCCCTCTGGGAAGCTACCTTACAGCTCTGGTCTGAAGACAAGTGAATTTTGTCCAGTTAAATTGAAACCGAATTCACTTCCTTTACCCCTGCTGTGGAAAAAAACATGTTTTGCCTCCGCTTGCATATTCACTTCAAGAGTTCCAATCTACAAACATGTTGCTTCTTCGGATTCCCTTTTGAGTCAGTTGAAACATCTGTCTGGTTCTCTCACTGATTAATGAGCAGGATAACATCTTTATTTTTATTTTTTTTAATTTTTTTTTTAGGATTTTATTTATTTGACAGAGAGAAACACAGCCAGAGAGGGAACACAAGCAGGGGGAGTGAGAGAGGGAGAAGCAGGCTTCCCACCGAGCAGGGAGCCCGATGTGGGACTCGATCCCAGGTCTCCGGGATCATGACCTGAGCCGAAGGCAGTTGCTTAACCAACTGAGCCACCCAGGTGCCCAGATAACATCTTTAATACCTGTTCTTTTTTTATGTCTGAGGGTAGTCATCTCTTCACCCTTTTTGAAAATTCTTTTTAACGGAAATAAAAACATTACCCATCTCAAAGGACTGGAGATGAAGCTTTAGTCTAGTTGGAATCATCGAAGAGAGGCAGCTGCTGTGTCTATGAAGTAATGTTTACAAAATGGAGCGTGCATTAAACACTCAATAAATGTTATCTGTGAGTATTTCAAAACAGAAGGTCATTTTTCAACCAATTATTTTTTTTAACATTTACATAAATCTTCAAATAAATGACTCTATACCAGAATTGCTAACAATATACGTCTGGGTTAAAAATGGACCTTCCCTTAAAATTATTAATAATGTTGGCTCCCAGGCTGGCCAACCCAAGTCCAACAGCACCCCTTCTCTGGGAAAAATGCCTTGCTGAAGCTTTCTCCCATCTGGGCATTTTCTTCATAAAATACAGCAATCAAATCATGGTAACAGAAATTTTGCAACTGGCAACAATAGAGAATCTGTGTGAAAAGTGGAAGTAATTACTTCTAAGTACAAAATAAGAATGCCCCTCTAAAAACAAATAGGAAAGGTTAATTCTCAGGCTTCTTGCAGATCTGTGTTACACTGTTCCAAAGCGCAACCACAGCGCGGGTGCCCCAATAATCTTGACTTGTTCAACTTTTACTTCTTAAGCTAACAGCTAAAAAGACATTCCCCAGACATTTGCTTTTGCTTCCCGCCAACAGCTGGCCTTTGTCCGACAGAAGACGAGTTTCCGCGGATGGACGGAGGAATGGCAAAGAATGGGAAAGATTTTATCACATATGTATTTTTTTCGTAACAAGACAACCATATATTGTGATGAATGCTTATGTTTTCTGCCACTGATGTAATTTAACAGTTGTATTTAAGCTTATTTTCCTCAATGTGAACATTTCCAGTATTTGAATTCCGTGCCCCTCCCCACCCTGTATTTGAATTTCTATCTTGTTTCTCATGTACAGAGGAAGTTACTGTCAAAATCTTTAACTTTCACAGTAAGTACCTTCCCCCAAAGAAAACCATATAGAAAAACCAGCAATCACTGAAATGCTCTATACATAAGGTTCTGATATCACAAAAATTCCAAGGAGATTCTGTATTTTTTTTACCTTTGCTTTCTCGCAAACATGTGCCATCTTCAAAAAATTTTTCTATTTTTACTTACTGAATTAAAGTTTTTTCTATTAATATTATTTGCTTCTTATCAATGATGGCTAGTCCTGATGACCAAATCTATTTTCAGCTTGTCAGTGGAGATTTATGGGTCATCATATTAGCCACTCGATGGAATTCCAGATGCTTAATTCAATTAGAGGTCTTCAATATCACACATACCCTGTCACATTATGCAGCTACTCTAATCCTACCCAATCAAATGTACTACGCACATCCCATTGACTGCCTCCATGGTTAGTCATTATCATGGCCTAGAAATGTCATCAAAAAAAACCCCACCAATTCATGCATACCATGCAGACCACTGACAGGGCAGAGATGCTGGAACCAAGGTTAACCTGGTGAAAATTAGTATGGTTGGAACTATTAAAGAGTTGCAGCCATTCCATGTAAGAGTGATAAGAACACTCCCATCTGGACCCAAGAGGAGTCTGTACCAGATGCCTGTACCCCCAATTCCACTTCCATTAGACCTGATTCACAGCACATACTCATTCCCCACACAAACCACCACCAAAGCAGAGCATTTCAGTGACAGATTCTGCAAGAGACAACTAATTGTAACTTAAAGTGCTCTAAGAAACCTCAACTGAAAGGCATTTCTTCTTTGACACTGAGCTCACTTCTTCATTATGCACATGGCACGTATTTGAAATAACAGTAAAAGAGAAGAGAAAGATTAGTGTGAACTCCATTAAACAGGGAAAACTTCACTGAGGCGACAAAATTAGTACTTTTTTCTTTTGCACTTTTCTACAGGTCTCCTGAAAATATGCACATATAATGTTTCCTGAGCCTCATGCACTATATACCGTAAGAGCATCTTACTCCCTTCCATATTCTGAGCTCCCCAAACCTGTCACAACCCACTCTCAACCCACCTGAGCAACTCACATTACAGGTGTCAGGCAGCTGGCAGCCCTCTTGGACATTTATATGCCTATTCTCGCTCCATACCTGTTTCGGCCAACTACACAATTTACTGTAGTTATTAAAGAAATAAAAGTGAGAGCAGAAAATATTGTCATTCTTCCGAAAAGTCATTTCAGGCTTTAGAAAAACTTGATCAAGGTGAGTAGCTATGGAGGGGATGGACGGACGGACAGATAAATAAATACATACATACATACATACATACATACATACATACATACTGTTATGTGAGTTGTGGACCAGGCAGAGGTAAATAATCTGGGAAAAACACAGATTTATGCCTTCAGGTTGCCCTGCAGGTGTGTGTTAGCTCCTGCTCCAATGTAAACAAACCCTCCAAAAAGAAATCCATGACAATGCATTATGAGAGTTGAGGTAAGAAAAGCAAGAATATTCCAGGGAGCAGCCTATGGGCCACTATGAAAGACTAGCAAACTGATGTATGGTTATGTATGTCACATTAAAATAGTTAGGTTAAAATTTTTTGTGTCTGTACTTCCCTGGTTTGACTTTGAATCAACTGCCCAAGGGTCAGTCCCCATTGCTTCAGCTAAAAGAGTTCTATTATAGGCAATGTTCCAAAAGTGTTAAGTGAAAGACTCTGAGGAGAGAAATCTAGAACATAAAGGGTATACAGGCCTAAGAAGACAGAACAGTAGGACAGCAGACGACTTAGGAGAAGGCTCGGTAAACCTGAAGAGTGATGGTCCTGGCCTTCCCTCACACCTGGCTCCGAGGATTTTGCTCTGCTCAGCCAGCCTCATTTTAAGAGACAAAATTCAAAGATCATTTTCTCCCTCCTGAGGTATTTCTGTATCCTGCCATCACTTCAAATTATTTGTTCATTAGCTTGAGCCATTTAAGAGACATCTTACAATGTTTCTTAGTCATTTTACTTCACGTCAAAATATGCCAAGATGTCAGTACAGGTCCTATCTGGATTCAGCTCGAGGCAACATGCTGTGTTTTTCACATTTTGTATTACTTACTAAGAGATAAAGATTTGGTTTGTTCATTAGTCATTGTCTCAAAAACCATATCATATGCTTATATTGACTTTTTTTTTAAAGATTTTATTTATTTATTTGACAGAGACAAATCACAAGTAGGCAGAGAGGCAGGCAGAGAGAGGAGGAAGCAGGCTCCCTGCTGAGCAGATAGCCAGATGAGGGCCTTGATCCCAGGACCCTGAGATCATGACCTGAGCTGAAGGCAGAGGCTTTAAACCATTGAGCCACCCAGGCGCCCTTATATTGACTTCTTGCAAGAAATAATTCTTTCAACGCTTCTTATCTGGAAATGTTCTAGGAAATTCCAGACCAGAGAAGTATAGAATTGTGCCTTTTCAAAGTCTGCCCAAAGAAAAAGAAAAATGCAAAAAAATAAATAAATACATAAAAAATAAAAAATGCTGCTATAAAGGCTTGGATAAAGATGAAATAACAGAACTCATTAAAATTGCCTTTTCCCTCCCTTTACAATTTACTTTTCCAAAATGCACTGGTATCCATCAGAACCCTAACAAGTGCTCAGAGCTCTCTAAAGCTGACAGCCCAGACAGGCCTGTGGAGATCCTTGTCATGTATCTCTTCCCTTGGCCTGCCTGTCCCCTGCTACTCAGAAACGGTTTACTAATCACTATGGGCCAGGCCTGGGGATGCAAGCAAATCTTCCCAGAATCATTCGGATGTTGACCCACAAACCCACATGTGAGTGTGACCTCTGCTGTCACATCTGTCTGTCCAGAAGACAACACAACAACAACAACAACAAAAAGTTAAGCTAGAAAGAGAAAGCCGGTTCAGCCACAGACATTCACAACTCCAATTTTGATGAACTTCTTCTATTTCACATTCTAGACATGCATAACCCTCTTCTACAAGATGCTTTTCTGTCCTTCAAAAATATGATTTTTTACTTTTTGGCACACGGTGATTTTTTCTTTGATTTTTTAAAATTTAAATGCCATTAATTAACAGAAAATGTATTATTTGTTTCAGGGGGACAGGTCTGTGATTCATCAGTCTTATATAACCAGTGCTCCTTACAACACATACCCTCCCCAATGTCCATAATCCAGTCACCCCATCCCACCACTCCCCCCCTCCCCCTCCAGCAACCCTGTTTGTTTCCTGAGATTAAGAGCCTCTTATGGTTTGTCTCTCTGGTTTCATTTTTTCCCCTCTCCTCCCCTATGATCCTCTGCCTTGTTTCTTAAATTCCACATATCAGTGAGACCACATGATAACTGTCTTTCTCTGACTTATTTCATCTAGCAGAATACCCTCTAGTTCCATCCACCTAGGTGCAAATGCTAAGTCTTCCTTTTATATGGCTGCATAATATTCCATTGTACATATATATGTGTGTGTGTGTGTATATATACATATATATATAATATCTCACATCTTCTTTATCCATTCATCTGTTGATGGATATCTGTGCTCTTCCCACTGTTTGGCTACTGTGGACACTGCTGCTGTGAACATTGGGGTGTAGGTGCCCCTTCAGACCACCTCCTTTTTATCTTTGGGGGAAATACCCCATAGTGCAATTGCTGAGTTGTAGGGTAGCTCTATTTTCAACTTTTTGAGGAACCTCCGTACCTTTTTCCAGAGTGGCTGCACCAGTCGGCATTCCCACCACCAGTGTAGGAGGGTGTGATTTCTTTTATTCCTAAATAATCCCAGAGGAAGTGGATCAGCACTATTATCCTGGAAAACACACAGAGGTGATTAATGCTAAAAAGATACAAAAATGATTAGAAATAAAGAGAGAGACAGATGATCTGCTGTGTTTATAAGCAGCACCTACCTAGGGACACCTGGGTGACTCAGTAGGTTAAGTGCCTGCCTTTGGCACAGGTTATGATCCCAGGGTCCTGGGATGGAGCCCTGTATCAGGCTCCCAGCTCAAGGGGGAGCCTGCTTCTCCCTCTCCCCGCTGCTCGTGCTCTTTCTCTCAAATAAATAAATAAATAAAATCTTTAAGAAAAAAAAAAAAGCAGCAGCAGCACATACGCAATGCATGAAATTGAATCACAGGTATATACCAAACATAAATAACATGAACACCATCAGTTCCTAACAAATCACTCTTCTGGAATTATTGAGGCTTCCACCTTACTTAAATTTTCCCACAGAGGTAGGGGGTTCCAACTACTGGAAGCAGAAGTAAGGATATTCTTTTTTTTTTTTTTTTTTAGTATTTTATTTGACAGAGAGAGAGATCACAAGTAGGCAGAGAGGCAGGCAGAGAGAGAGGAGGAAGCAGGCTCCCTGATGAGCAGAGAGCCCAATGAGGGCCTCGATCCCAGGACCCTGAGATCATGACCTGAGCTGAAGGCAGAGGCTTTAACCCACTGAGCCACCCAGGCACCCAGAAGTAAGGATATTCTGATAATGATTTCCAGAAGCCCCGGAAACAGTTTAGGTAAACAAATCTCACAAAGAGGAGCTAGTTTTTTTGTTTGTTTGTTTGTTTGTTTTTTTAAATATCTGGAACTGCAGTAAGCATCCTAGAGCAGCTGCCTCATCCTCCATGTGTGATGCCTATGTGAGGGCCACACAGCCCCCTTAGGGGGGTGGCTATAGAAGGAGAACCCCGCGGTATCCTCTCTCCCTCTCACATTCAACGAACAGTTCCCCAGAACCCCCAAAGGCCTCTGGAGATCTGTGCATATAAAAGGGAGTGAACAGAAGCCCCATAGTGGCAGCAAACACTGCAGACCAGTAGGGACCCTGGCTTTGTGCTCACTATCTAAATACATGCTGTGGTTCCCATATACTCAGAATCTGTCAGTGACCATGCTTGTTTTCAAATACCATAAATTTATATCCAAATACACCAACGCCTTAATAACCTAAATTAAATTGGATAAGCTGCAGGTTGGACTCAGGAAAATTAAAAAATAATTAAACCAGAATTTTCTGCTTGATAAAGATCTCAGAGGTCTAATCCCCTCATTTTATAGGTGAGAGAATGGAACCCAAGGAAACGAAATGAATGTCAAAAGAAATTGGATTTTTTATGAACCAAGAATAATGCAAACTACAAGTTGACAAATCATTAGCACACAAAAATGGATTTTTAGGACATTGCATAATATTACCTTAAAGGAGCCCTGGTGATAAGGCAAATCTTAAAAACTGATTGGTTATCAAACAAACTCTCCTACAAGCATGCTTATTCTGGGGTGCCTGCCTCGCTCAGTCAGGAGGGCATATGACCCTGGATCTCAGAGTTGTGAGTTCAAGCCCCACACTGGATGTAGAGCTTATTCTTCAAAAAACTAATTAATTAGCCTAGCTCTTATTTATGTACTGATTTTAATTGCATTGGTCACCTTTTTATTGCTTTACATTTTCTCAGGTAAAAGGGTACATATCAGCTGGGTACACACATAGCTACGAAGATGGGCCCTTCGGTGTTCAGCACCACAATTTCATTTCACATGACCTATCCTAAGCCTCTCTCAGGAAGTACATGCATAGACTGAGATCATGGGTTTGCTTAATGATGACTGAATGAGAGATGATAAATAGATAAAATGATAGACTAGAGACAGAGCTAGATTTGTCAATTATAAAACAGCAATGCTCAGAGATCATTTAAGACTTCCTTAAATTTCAAACTGATATGAGTTCTTAGCTTTGTAATTCACAAATGCTTCTAAAATCCCCAGTATCGCCTGTGCAAACATCGAGGCAAATACCCTGGGAGCTGACGACCACAGTACCACAGAAGCTGAAACAGCAGGTTGCAGAGAGGTCCTCATCTTTAGCTTTTCCATGTTTCATTCAAACGTGTGGATGTTCTGGCCTGGAGAATGAAAAGGCATCAGAAGGTCAGGTTTTCAAGGATCAAACTTTCCATTGTTCTTTGACTCAGAGATCAGCTGTGAGTACAGAGTTTTGCATAAAAATTATTCCTCTTGGGACGCCTGGGTGGCTCAGTTGGTTGAGCGACTGCCTTCGGCTCAGGTCACTGATCCCGGAGACTCGGGATCGAGTCCCACATCAGGCTCCCTGCTCGGCGGGGGGCCTGCTTCTCCCTCTCTCACTCCCCCTGCTTGTGTTCCCTCTCTCGCTGTGTTTCTCGCTGTCAAATAAATAAAATCTTTAAAAAAAAAAATTATTCCTCTTCCCTGTACCAAGTCAGCTATTTTCAGCACAGCCTTGCAATCTTTGATTTCTGGGTATGTAACTATGGCAATAAGATTAGATGGCATTCAGTAAAATTCATTTTACAAATTAGCTTGGGAGGGTGTTGTCCATGACCGTGATGAAGGAACAATGCAGAACGACGAGGAAACAAGAGGGAACATGAAATCAGGTCTTATAATCATCTTCTGTGTAATCCTCAAAACCATATGGCAGTTTGTGAGTGATGTACAGTGACTGGAAAAAAAAAAAAAGAATCAGGTAACTGCTTGACAGATTCCTTGACTCAGCAGAAGGAACCACACCTCTCCACTTGCCTCTGGACCATCACACAGTTTCCTTTGTCTGTGAGGGCTTCTGGGTCTATGCGTTTGCCAGAGGCTTTGATCTGGGACTTTTTATACTAAATAAGAGTCAAATCAATTTCAAACACCTTCATTACAGTACACAGCTCATTATGTTCTGGAATAACGTTTGGTTCCAAGCCCCAGGCCACATTATAATGAGGACAGGAGTGCATACCAGTCCACACTCACAGTGACTCCGTATTTCTAGGTGACGGCCACAATCACCACTGGTCTAGGTGGAGAGCAGGCATTCATTTGCAGCCCTTAAAGATGCTTTCCCCATGTTTTAAACTGTTTGCCATAAAACACTGTTTGGGTTTTTTGTGGGTTTTTGTTGTTGTTTTTCTTTAATCGAAGTACAGCTGACATACAATAGTTTCTGGTGTCCAACACTGACTCAAGATCAACATACATTATGAAGTGATAACCATGATAAATCGAACTACCATCTGTCATCACATAAAGTTGTTACAATATTATTAGCTATATTCCCTAAGCTGTACTTTGCAATTCCCTGTCTTCCTGATTTTTTTTTTAAAGATTTTATTTATTTGACAGAGAGAAACACAGCGAGAGAGGGAACACAAGCAGGGGGACTGAGAGAGGGAGAAGCAGGCTTCCCACTGAGCAGGGAGCCGGACTTGGGGTTTGATCCTGGGACTCTGAGATCATGACCTGAGCTGAAGGCAGACGCTTAAGGACTGAGCCCCCAAGGTGACCCCTGTCTTCCTGATTTTATAACTGAGAGTTTGTATTTTTTTAATCCCCTTAATCTTGTTATATTGTTCATTTTTTCCCCTTTATGTTGGAAGCCTTTTTAGAAATGTTTATGTAGATATGGAAAAGACACGGGATAATTTTTTTTTAAATCCTTTTTTAAAAGAATATTTTATTTATTCATTTGAGAGAGAGAGAGAGCACAAGCAGGGGAGAGGCAGAGGGAGCAGCAGACCCCCCACTGAGCAGGGAGCCTGATGAGGGACTCCATCCCAGAACCCTGAGATAATGACCTGAGCTGAAGGCAGACACTTAACCAGCCGAGCCACTCAGATGCCCCCTATTTTTTCAAATCCTTAATAAGTGATACATATTATGATACATAAAAAGTAGTTCTCTTAAACTGATTTTTTAAAAGAAATTACTATATATACAATGTTGTCTATTTCTCTATATCTCTATGTCTCTGTCTCTGTGGGGGAGGGTATAGCAACCTTTTTTCAAAACATAGATTTAAGACAATTACTTTATAAGGAAAGTTAGAGGATAGCTTGCCATCTTCTCCATTGTGGGTTCACAAAGAAACCCCAGTGCCTGGATTGGCCAACAGGTTGATATATATTTACTCTTCTTATTTTGGTAAGGCAGGAAAATGAACATAACCCTCATGGCCTCATTTTTGCTCCATAATATTTGCACTATTTTCAATGCCTAAGTGACCATCCATGAAATTGTGACATTACACTTGAAATAAATGTGACACAATGTTGGCCACCAGTGTTTTTTCTCTCCGATTTAATTATAAATTCTTGCTAACAGCCAATAATAGAGGAATTACTTCACTGGACACAGAAGACATTATCAAAATTACTCGTGTTTCTCTGTTGCTGGGAATATAAGGTAGTGAGGCAGAAATTCTTTTTGCTGTCACAATTGATTATCATTGATTAATTGTTTATAACTGTGGATGGAAACAAATGCACACTGGCATATAAATAATCATAAAATGTTTTCTTGCTGGCAAGTGATAGTCTGCTTAGCATCTGAGAAAACACTTAAAAAGGATTGTTAGAAAGATAAAACAGATTTTTATGCAGCATAAGCAAGTGCTAACAGTTTTCATGTTAACCTTGAAACTCTACTTGAGAATGGGATTCAGCAATATTTTTATAGTTAGCCCTGAATATCTTAGAGGGATCTCTGGGAAGCAAATAGTCCTTATGTAAAAGGCCATCGGTTATAATGTAGTCTGACAGCCAAGGCCTCGTTGAGGGTGCCAGTGACTAAAAGCGGTATATTATCTGCATAATCCACGGTCAGCAAATGGAGATGAACAGACCAAAGGGAAACCTGAAATCAAGCCTTGTCCTTCAACACGTCATTAGAAGTGACGAAGGTGACAGCATCTAGAGAATGAGAAAGCTCCCTCATCAGGAAGGACCCACTGCAAATGAGTCTGTGAAGATCATCTGGATCCAGAACTTGTTTGTTACTGTTGAGATTAAAGGCAAAGTGCCAACTAAGGTTCACAAAAGGGAAAAAATTAATTCATGACGTAGCCTTCACGTTAAGAAGTACACTAAGAAATAAATCTAGAGTTATGGATACATTTGTCTAAAAACAGGTTTGGGGCACGTGAGTGACTCAGTTAGTTAAGCATCTGTCTTTGGATTAGGTCATAATCTCAGGGTCGGGGGTCAAGCCCCACATCACATTGGGCTCTCTGCTTAGCAGGGAGCCCGCTTCTCCCTCTCCGTCTATCCCACCCCCAACCTCTGCATGTGTGCTCACTCACTCTCTAATAACTATTTTTTTAAAAAACAAGTTAACCTCATAAACATTATACAGTATGTTTACAAGATAAAGGTTTTGTATAAATAATAACATCTGAGTCACTGCAATTCCTTTTGTACCTAACATTTTCAGGTCAGGTGTAAGTGAAGGATACATACACCTCACTTCTCAAGACAAAATGTTAGTCTGTTTAAAATAGCTGTTTTAGGGCGCCTGGGTGGCTCAGTGGGTTAAAGCCTCTGCTTTTGGCTCGGTCATGATTTCAGGGTCCTGGGATTGAGGCCCACATCCAGCTCTCTGCTCAGCAGGGAGCCTGCTTCCTCCTCTCTCTCTGCCTGCCTCTCTGCCTACTTGTGATCTCTCTCTGTCAAATAAATAAATAAAATACTTTAAAAAAAATAGCTGTTTTATATCTTGGCCTAAGTGTTCCTACGGAGGGTGAAATAAACTGCTTTGAATCAGTATGAAATAAAATATATGCCTTGAAATGCAAACGTAGACTTGTTTTTTAAACAGGCATTAATGACATTAATGACCTGTACTCAAGGTACTAATCATTAAACAGCAAAACAGTGAAGAATGTGAATTTTGAAAAGAAAAAAACATTAGTGCTCTGGAACATATATATACAGCAAGCTAAATGCATAAAGATCCTTCTGTAAGTACTGAAGATTATTATAAATCAAATAAGAAATTAGTATTCAGCTCCATTAGCTGGAGCACCTGTTCATTACACAACAGAAATGTTTACTGTTGAGGAAGAGAAAAGAGACTTCCTAAATAAGTACCAAAATGAATTGCTTGCTATATTTCTAGTCTTTCATAGAGTTTAGAATCCTATAAACAGGAGAAGATTGCAAGAAGACAGACAGGTCTCACGCTCATGCCCTGCTGATGGGAATGGAAAGTGAATCAGCTATCTTGATAAACAGTTTGGGAATTTCTCAAAAGATCCAACATAAAGTTACCATGTGCCCAGAAACTCCAGTCATTGGCAAATACCAAAGAGAAATGGAAATATCTATCAAAACAAATACTCATACCCACGTGTTCCTAGCGATATTATCTATACTAGCCCCGAAGCGGGAACGAAGCCATTATCAATCCACTGATGAATGGATAAATCCATGTGGGAGAGCCACACTACAGAAGAGTATCCAACAATCAAAATACACAAAGTACTGCTACAACAGGGAAGAACCCTGAAAACTTTATCCTAAGTGAGAAGAAACCAGCCACAAAAGACCACCCTCATCTTGCACATTTCTGAATGAAAGATTCAAAAGAAAAATCCATAGCGACAGAAGTCACTTAGTTGTTGTCTAGGGTTCCCAGGAAGAGAGAGGGGGAATGGGAAGTAATAGCAAATGGGTACTATGTCTTCTGGAGTTACAAAAACATTCTAAAATGAGATTATGGCAATGGCTGCCCCAATTCATAAATAAGCTAAAAACCATGGAACTATATACCTGAAACAGATAACTTTTGTGGTATACAGATGAATACCTCAATAAATTCAAGTGTTTTTCATTTTTTAAAAGACACGCTTCTGGGGGGGGCGGTGGAAGGGGGAACCTGCGTGGTGCCGTCCATGAGGCTCCTGACTCTTGGTTTCCACTCAGTTCATGATCTCAGGGTCCTGGCACCGCCATAGTGCTGGGCTCCTCCGGGATCAGCTGGCAGTCTGCTTGAGATCTTCCCCCATCTGCCCAACACCAACCCCTCTCATCCCGACTTGTACTCTCACTCTCTCTAATAAATAAATCTTTTTAAAAATAAATAAATAAAAATAAAGACATGCTTCACCCAGCTCAGGAAGAGAATGCTTAAGCTAGCAAGGAAGCTGGTACAGAAAAGTAGGAAGAGGTTTTAAACAAAAGCCTGACCTTAATCACCACTTGCCTGTCCCTCTTCCCTGCCACCCCCACCCCACCTGAGGGCTCCTTCTGTTAGCGCTGCAGCTCGGAAGTCTGTATCGTCTAGCTCTTGCTCCTTGGTTTTGGTTTGTGGTTTGGGCTTTTATAGACAACGATGTGCAGACAAAAACTCAAGGTTTACTAGGACCAGATATACTAGTAACTTATGTGAATGGTGGGTCTTCCCCTTCTTTGAGTTGGTGACTACCCAGCATAGCCCCGAGCCCGCCTCCGACTGAAAGAGGGGTCCACAGGTAACAGGAAACTATGGATAAGGTTTACTTTCCCTCCTCTTTGGCACAAGGAGAACAATGCAGAAACGGGGCCATTACTAGGTGGAGAATAGAGCAGATTAGGAAGAACTGATGCTTATCAGCGACCAACCGAGAAAACTACCACCATTCTCTTTTACTTAAGTAATTTTAAACCCCTTTTCATGTTTTTAAGCAGTAAGACAGGAGGCTTTGTTGTGAAACTGAGGGAGCAACATGCCTCGGATGACTGAATACTAAAGGACTGGCATCTCCACCTATCCTTGAAAAAGACAGTGGCTGTCTGCTCCTGCCTGCAGTATTTCGGGGAAGAAGTTTTTTGTGGTCAGTTCCTGTTCTGTTTATTTTTCTCCCAGGGGTAAAAACCTCATGCGTTTCCATTCAGAGAAGAGGTTCCCCAGGAAACTCCCATCAGAGCTGGAAAACCGGACGTAGAAATGCAAACGGAGACCAAAGCGGCGAATCGTATGGGAGACCGTGAATGTTTCTGCCCCGCTGCAGGATTTCCACGTCGACAATGACCAGTAACATCACTTACTGGGAATCTCTGGAAAGGAATTTCTCTGGGGCTCCACTGTATTAGCCACCTGACTAAGAGAGTTTGAACACTCTCTGCTTTAGCTTTTGGGCCATCAATTTTCTGTTCTGACCCGTCAAGGCAGAGATTAAAGTCAAGTCCAGCCCATCTCCCTTTTCTGGCCTCAGATTCATTTAGACCTTGAACCTCTCCTGCCAACATTTTTGCCCTGACTGATAGGGAAAGGAAGGCCACCACCCTCCTTCCTACTCACCTTACCTACAGCCTCCTAAGTATTTTGACACATGGTTGAAAAAGTGGAAGTCAGATAGCAAGTACACCTGCTTCTTCAAAGTTCCTTAAGTGAATTTTTAAAAATTTAGGGTTTACGTATTTAGAGAACACATGGATCTCTTTACTTGCTGTAGAATGCCCAATTATAAGTGGTATTTCAAGGTTCTCAGGAGAAAAAGAACTTTCTGTAATATCTGAAAAGTGCCCAAGGTGTTGTTATCAGTATTTCCTTAGAGAGGGGAGCCTGGGTGGCTCAGTGGGCCTCTGCCTTCAGCTTAGAGCATGATCTCAGGGTCCTGGGATAGAGCCCCACACTGGGCTTCCTCCTTGCAGGGAGCCTGCTTCTCCCTTTCCTCCCTGCTCATTCTCTCTCTTGCTTTCTCTCTCTCTCTCTCTCTAATAAATGAATAAAATCTTAAAAATACATATTTCCTAAGAGAAAATGATGAACAATAGGGACAATGGCTTCCACTGGTAGAGATGCCCGCAGAGCACTCCCACCTCCGTTGTCTTACTGGAGAATGCCAAAGGTCATGTGAAGTCCAGAAGACAGAGCTGTTTTCTAGACAAGGAAACAAGCTCAGAGAAAGCAGAATGCTCACCGAAGACAAAAAAGCAGTAACAAGAAAAGCCAAGACGATTACCTGTGCCCCAGGCCCTTGTTCAAAATCAATCTGTCTCTTTCAGGCAGTAAGCATCCCACCCGATCCTGCCCCTAAATGGAGCCTTGAATCCCCTTCGCCTGGGGAGATCAGCCTTGCCCTGGCCAGAAACTACCTCAACAGTTTAGTCCACAGGAAATACGATTCGGACTTGCAGAGCTGTTGAGAATGTGTGCCGGAATTAAAAAGGAATAAGAAGATACCACCCACGAGGGGCTGGAGGGGGATGTGTAAAGAGGGCTCACTGTGTTGGCCCCTTCTATCCAGCGCCGCATGTGAGCCTCCAAGTGTATAGTTAAATGCCAAGGCTGCCATGCAGGCTCTGGAATTCCACAGCCAGACTTACTGGCCCCTTCATGGACTCCTCATCTCCTGTCTCTATTTGGAATGGTGTCAACGTTCAGAAGGAGAAGGAAAGTGGCATGGTATGTTAGGAAGAATGCTCTAGAGAACAAACTGATGGTTACAGGAAAGGAGGAGGAGGGGTTTGGGGGAAACGGGGAATTATGGAGAGCACTTGTCACGATGAGCACTGGGTACTTTAGGGAAGTGTGGAATCTCTCACTTGTACACCTGAGACTAATAGTATGCTGTACATTAAGCAGTTGGAGTGTAAACAAAATTCCTGGAGGATAAAGAAAAGAGAAGGAGAGCAGGCACTGGATGTGCGGCCAGAGGATTTGAGTTCCAACTGTGATCTTGGGCGTGTGACTTGACCCTAATGCATGTCTATAAAAAGGGCCAGAATTCAAAGCCTGGCTATGAGGATCAAGTTATCAAATACTTACAGAACATTCGGCAAAAAGTATATCCTCCATAAATGTTAACTACCATGATCGTCATTATTCATCTGACAGACCCATTGTACAGAAAAGAAATCAAGGCAGCAACAGAAGACAAAGCTTATGCTGAGGCAAAGATGTGTTAATGACTATTCCTAACAAAGCCCAGTTCACAAGTGTGCTGTGAGGATTAAGTACACATGACATGTGCCTTCTGAAATCAAAGTTATTCGTGTACACAGGCTTATATACCAAGGGCAGTCTGTCCTTCCTTTTCTCCTGCCCCCAGAACCTGGAAGAGGACTTCCACAGAGTCAGTGCTAACTAAGTGTTCACCACATGAATTCCACACACAGCCACCTGCGAGGATGTGAGACATCTGATCTGGATGATCAGCTGTAGAATTTACTAAAGTGACTGAATCTATGCTTCTGGATTCAACTAACTACTTTTTTCACCACACTATCAACAAAACACCTCTGATCATTGATTCGGTATGTGACCGGCCTGCCCCCCAGTGTAGACAGCCCTGGGACTGGTCTGGAACACTTCCACGGCTAAGGAGATTGTTTTCCTTCTGTCCAGTGGGTCTGATCTAACTCTCAAGCTTTCATCTAGGTGTAGTAGGAGCTTCCGTTTCCAGAAGTTCATCTCCAGCAAGGCTAGGAGGCCCAAAGTCAGGCACAACAAAACCTCCTCAGCAGTGAGCACCACAGCGAACCACAGTCCTTCTGTACCTGCAACTCACTGACTTCCTCCACAGTCCACGGGGCACTTCTGTCTGGCCCCTAGCCAACACACCTCTGCTCAGGACCATTCTCGATCGAGTCTGGTGGGCCTTGCTAGAAAGGGAGATGTGTGGGTACCACTGGACACCTCAGGACGTCCCCCTGCATAACTGCTTGGAAGAATCTAGGCTGGTGCTACATCAGGGAAGAGACAAAGACAGGAGGGCTTGGGAGTCTAACAGGTGCTGTGCTCTGGATCCTGACACCAGCATCGAAAGCCCTCTGAGGAGAGGTGTGGAAGAGCTGCTGGCATTGCTCGTTCCCCTCTTCATATCTGCTCCATAGAAATTCACCTTGAAACTCCTTAAAAAACCCAAATTTTATCCTGGAGTGAAGCCAAATTCAGGATACTGGCACTGGATATTCTAGATGTTTCAGAATCAAGGTTTTTTATGGTTGAAAATGAAATTTCAGATTTTTTTTTTAAGTTTATGTATTTATTTTTTTAAAGATTTTATTTTTTAATTTTTTTATTTTTTAACATTTTATTTATTTATTTGACAGAGAGAGAGATCACAAATAGGCAGAGAGGCAGGCAGAGAGAGAGGAGGAAGTAGGCTCCCTGCTGAGCAGACAGCCCGATGTGGGACTCGATCCCAGGACCCTGAGATCATGACCTGAGCTGAAGGCAGAGGCTCAACCCTCTGAGCCACCCAGGCGCCCCTTCAAGATTTTATTTATCTGAGATGGTGAGAGAGAGAGAGAGAGAGAGAGAGAGAGAGAGAGAGCGCGCGAGTGTAAGCTGGGGGAGGGACAGAGGGTGAGGGAGAAGCACATTCCCCACTGAGCAGAGAGCCCAATGCTGGACTCCACCCCAGGACCCTAGGATCATGACCTGAGCCAAAGGCAGATGCTTAAGTGACAAAGCCACACAGATGCCCTCTATGTTTATTTTAGAGAAAGAACAGGGAGGAGAGGTAGATGGAGAGGAAGAGGAAGCCAAGCAGCACCTGCACTAAGGGCAGAGCCTCAGCTGGGGCTCGATCTCACAACTCAGATGACCTGAGCCAAAACCAAGAGTCAAACATTTAGCTGACTGTGCCACCCAGGTGCCCTGAAATTTTAGATTTTCATCTCACTTCTCCTTCTTTAGGTCAAGGCAACCCAGCCTCTTGAAGCAATGGCCTTTCCCAATGTCAACACTGGTTCCAACACCTACAAAAGAAAAGTCAACCAGAATCTGGTTATTTATGAGCACACTAGAACTAGGACTTACAGCCATTGGAAGAAGGCAGAGATCTATTCATTCAGTTTTCTGACAAGGGAAAAAAAAATCATTCCCTGAGTTTCACACTCCAGTCCTGCTCAGAAAATTATTTTAGGAACACAGTGCCAAATAGTGGGCATCCAAGGACACCCTAGCTAAACCAAAAGGAAAAGGTGAGCAATGAACCTTATTAGCATGTGTCCTCCTGGGCTGATGACTATCATTAGGCTGCTGGAGAGTGACATCATTTTCTCTAAGAGGCAGTCAGCTCGAAAATGTCAACTCTCGCGGTGAATTAATTCTCACAGCTGCCTCATGTTGCCTTCTGCTCCTTGCTGCAAGAAATGGACATATTTCATTTCTGGGATCTGTCAGACATGTTTCTGTTTTAAATATTACATTTTAAACCCAAGCCAACGCGAACATGCTGTGTTTGGAGAAGCCTGGTAGAAAAATGTTGCCTTCAATAGAGTCAAAGACCAAAGTGTAACACTCGGTAATCTCAGAAAAGTCATCACTTTTTTGGTTCAAATTGCTTCCATTTTATAATGGCTTTTTTTCCTCCCAACAACTCCTCTAGTATGAAGCTAATAGGAACTGTTACACTACAAGGATGCAGTCATGAAATAGTTATACGGGGAGTTAAGGGGAGGACAGATGGATGGACTGAGAAAGGAGATGGATTTCAGATTTATGCAAAGCATAACCCATCCCGAAGTTCTGGATTCTGAATAAAGCTCTAATTCACAACACCAACCACAGGAGACAAAAAATATATGGTGCCATTTATTCATTCTTTTTCAATAAACATTACTGAATGCCTGTATTTTGTTCTGCTCCTGGGTTGGGCACTAGGGAAGTGAATGAAAGACAGTTCCCACCTGCAAGAGAGCTCCGAGTTCAGTCGGGGAAAGAGACCTGTCAAGGGAAGTAATAGAACAGTCTGGAAGTTCCAGAGGAGAGAGAGATTCAGCAGAGTTTTCTGAGAATAAGTTTTACAGGAAGGATACATGTGTTTACAGACACGCCTGCACAATCCTTACAGAGGGCAAGTGAGAGAAAATGGGGGAGAAAAACATAAAACCATCTTTAATAAATAACTATGTAGGCATCAGGAATACCTTCATTAATGAATAAAATACCTGCCCATGGGGTCAGAAGTGCCAAAAACAGCCTCAAAGTCCCCCAAAATACTTTGTTTTTGTTTAATGTAGGAAACACTTTGAGCTGGAAACCCACCGTTAGACTCGACAGCATATAAACCAATGATGTAAATAAACATGAGAGTGTAATGGATGGAGAGAGGACTATCTTCTGACAGTAAGTCTGCAGAGTAGGCACCTGGGGAAACATCATGTGTAAAGTCATAGGAAATGGGAAAATTAAGGGCTAGACAAAGTGGTATGTTGTCGTTCATGTTTTTATTTTACCCTGTTTTAATTTACATGCAGTAAAAGGGACAGACCCGAGGTGCTAGAGTCTCATGTCTCAGGAATGCAAATGCTCATACAGCCCACGCCCCGTCAAGAACCACAACATATTCACCATCCCACCGAGTTCCCTTCAGTCCTTTCCAGGCAATCTCCACTTCTCCTGGCCAAAGGCAATCACTGTTCCAATCCATTTCACCATAGATTACTACATTGCCTGTGTTCTTAAATTTTACATAAATGGAAAAATTCCGTATGTGCCCTTGTTTCTGACACCTTTCACTTGGCACCATGTTTCCACTTATTACGAAGAACAGCGGCTGCTTCCTTTGTCTGACTGAGCTGTTGGGAGGAATGGACCACAATTTGTCTGTCAAGATCTGTTGATGGATATTTGGGTTGTGCGCCGTTTTCAGCCATTATGGAGAGAGCTACTTTGAACATTTTTGGATGAGTCTTTTTGTAGATATATGTGTTCATTTCTACTGGGGAAATAACAAGGAGTGAACTGTTGGGTCAATGTAGGTTTTAACATTTTTAGCAGGACTTATCATAGAAGTAGGAGCATTTAAACTTGACCTTGAAGGATGAGGTGGGAAAGGAAATAAGGGCCACCTAAGCTGTTGGTGGAGAAAAGGCAAAAGCAGGGGTAGAAAGGGAAGTGGCTGTGGAATTCGAGAAGGTGAATGGTCAGATGTGAATCATAAGGTGCATGGAGGGTGTTCTTTCTGGCAAACAGCTCCTGGGATGTTTCCAAAGCTTTGTTTTTGTTAGCAGAGCCTACAGAGTCTGAACTAATTACGGGAACTTCTGCAAGTGTTGCTAAGCTTCTCAGAAAATGTCATTGTTTCTGGGAAGCCTAAGAAAATAGCAAGAATAAAGTCTTACCTCCTATTCAAGTAGATCTAATTTGGGAGAACTGGTATTGGGTATCAGATCCACCACTCTCATCTAGACATCATTTCCACTGGGTCTTTAAAACAGGCTCTGGACTAGAACAGGTCTTCCCCTGGCGGGACCCAAGCTCAGCCGACTTGATGGCACAAGCCAGTTCTCCATCCTTTTCTCCACACTCAGATCCGTACCTAAGAGCTGTTGGTTTTAAGAGAGGCCAGCTTGCGGGCGAGAAGTGTGTATCGTTTAAATACTATCAGCCAAGTCTATTTTGCCAAAGCCCCCTTTCAGTGTATTCTGCAAGTGTTTGAATGGATGAGATTTTTTTTTAAGTTTATTTATTTAAGCAATCTGTTCACCCAACGTGGGGCTTGAAGTCATGACCACAAGACCAAGAGCTGCATAAGCTCTAGTGACTGACACAGCCAGACCCACAGGAGCGGAGCGGGGCTCTTTCTTTTATATCTGATCATTAAAAAGGATAAGGAATGGTTGTTGAGGGATTCAATCTACCCTCTTTAGTTTTTCAACCCAAAACATGGTTCACAATTATGAAGTGATAACCAAGATTTCTAGCTTTACATTATTTGCCTTGGTTCTAACCAACTATTCTCCAAGAAAATGGATTCCCAACCCACAAATCCCCTCCCTAAAAGCCCTGACTCTCAAGAAAGGTATATAATGTTCATAAAATCACACACAGCAACAGCAATAACACAGACACATCCCCTACCACATGGACAGACCACGCAGCTAAGAGTTCCAGGCTATTCCCATGTCCTCCTTCCAAGGTTGTGTCCAAAGGACTCAACCACTGATAAGCTAGTCATACACAGGATCAGAGAGCCTGGGCTAGCTTACACAGCAGATAGCGGGGGAAAAGTCCCAGCGACATCAAAGCCAAGGCTTAGCACTCACTCCCACTACTCACTGGACTAGAATGTTGTTGAAAGAGAAGGAAGAGGAGCCATGGCACTAGTGTCTCTACCACTAACCATGTCTCCTGGACCTGGAGCTTCTCTGAACTAAACTTCTTCACCTGCAGGAAAAACACATTATGCCAGATGATCTCTAAAACCCTTTCCAACCCTGGAATTCTGTAACAAAGAAAAATCACCAAATCACAAGAACACTCATCAAACAGGGACATATTTACTGGACTGAACCACAATTTGGCTGCTCCAATAACTTCGGTCATTTCCACAATCAATAATGTTCTCAGTGGCCCAATCAATTATGCCACTGGCTGCAGAGATCATTAAGGTGACTAAGGCCCCCTGACAGACTGGGCATGAGCCATTTCTGCCTCTGGGCTCGGCCGCAGCTAAAGGGAAAAATGCCCAACTATCCCTTTGACTCCAGCTGTTTATCCCATGTTGTCTTGGCCCTGATTTTTGAAGTGGAAATGACTAACGGGGCCACATAAATAAAAGAACACCGGGATTCCAGAGCTCATACGCAGTGTTGTAGTCTTAACAGCTCCTCCCTGGCAGACATCCGTATCACGCACAGGAAAAACAAACTCTGAGTTAAGACTCGCTTCTGCCCCTCACACACACACAGGCTCCTACACAGGTGAGCAAAGAACTCTCCTGCCCTCAGATTCTGGCGCTCCTGGTTCTTGCGCCTTCGGATTAGGACTGGATGAAGACAATGGTTTTACCGTGTCTCTAGCTTGCACATGGCACAGTGAGACTTCTTGGGTTCCGTGACTGTGGGAGCCAACTCCAGTTATTTTGAGACCTTTATCTCCAATGGGATCTGATTCACTGGAGAACTCCATCGAATGTACCCTGTTGGTTGCTTCCAGATGTGCCTTGCACAGGAGGTCTGTGGCTAAACAACTCTGGGAAACATTACATACGCTTTCCCTCTCTCTCTGTGATAGTGGGCAACAGCATAAATGTTCTTGGGCAGCCTGCAGGTAGAAACTTCTTCAGTTGTATTTAATCCAACTCTTCAAACACTTTTTGTGCTTAAGAATCCTTTGAAATCCTCATAGCATTAGGGCTTCATGGAACTTTCTCAAGAAGACAATTAGCTACAATTACATGATTTTACCATGACTACACATTGCTTACATATTTTCTTGAAGCAAGACATTAATAATTGGAGCTTTAATTTGATAGGACGTCCAGAATTAGTCTTTCACTTTCTCAAGATTCAAAACACAATAAAGTTCAATGAATAACTTTTAAAATATTTAATTATTTTTTTAAAGCTATGTCTACACCCAATATGAGGCTCAAACTCACAACCCTAGATAAAGAACTGATGCTCTACTGGGACACCTGGATGGATCAGTCAGTTAAGTGCCTGCCTTCAGCTTAGGTCATAATCCCAGGGTCCCAGAATGAAACCCCATTTCAGGCTCCTGCTCAGTCAGGAGTCTGCTGCCCCCTCTCCCAGCACTCCTCACCTTGACTCTTGTTTTCTCTCACTCTCTCAAATAAATAAGTATATAAATAAATAAAATACTTTTAAAAACATAGAATTATGGGAGGAAATATTTACAAAAGACCCATGTAAAGGACAGGCATTCAAAAAATACAAAGAATTCTTAAAACTCAACAATAAGAAAATAAACAATCCTAATAAGAAATGGCCTGAAGATCTGGACACCTCACCAAAGATAATATACGGATGACAGACATATGAAAAGGTTCTCAACACCACATGCCATCAGAGCATTGTGAATTACAACAACGAGATACCTTGCATACCTATTAGAATGGCTAAAAACCAAAACACTGACAACACCCAGTGCTGGTGAGGATGTGGTGCAATGAGCAGTCTCATTCATTGTTGGTGGCAAAGCCAATGATACCCACACTTGAGAAGACAGCCAGGTGGTTTCTCACAAAGCTAAACATATTCTTACCAGAAAATCCAGAAAGCATGCTGCTTGGTATTTACCCAAATGAGCTGACAACATATGACCAGGCCAAAACCTGTGCACAGATGTTTATGGCAGTGTTACTCATAACTGCCCCAACTTGGAAGTAATCAAGATGCCTTTCTGTAAATGAATGGATAAATAAATTGTGGTACATACAGACGATGGAATATTATTCACTGCTAAAAATAAAATGACCTTTCTGTTTTAAAAAAAAAAAAAGATTATTTATTTATTTCACAGAGGTAGATCACAAGTAGGCAGAGAGGCAGGCAGAGAGAGAGGAGGAAGCAGGCTCCCTGCTGAGCAGAGAGCCCGATGCAGACCTCGATCCCAGGACCCTGAGACCATGACCTCAGCCGAAGGCAGAAGCTTTAACCCACTGAGGCACCCAGGTGCCCTAAAATGACCTTTCTTGCCAGAAAAAGGCATGGACTGATACATGTTGCTACGTTCAAAAAAAAAAAAAAAGAAAAGAAAAGCTTGTCTGGAAAGGCTGTGAACCATGTAATGCCAACTACATGATGTTCTGGAAATGGCAAAACTACAGAGACAGTGAAAGCATCAGTGGCTGTTGGTTGCCTGGAAGTGCGGAGCCGGGGACGGATGGGTGAGGCACAGGGACGTTTAGGCCAGAGCAACAATTTTCTGAGATACTATAACGATGGATACTTGACATCACAAACCGGTCAAAACCCAAAGAGTTCATAATACAAAGAGTGAACCCTGACATCAACTAGGAGCTTCAATACCATATCAGTATTTGTTCATTAGAGTGCACAACACCCTGGGGTGCCTGGCAGGCTCAGTTGGTAGCCCATGTGAGTCTTGATCTCAGGGTCCTGAGTTTAAGCTCCACATTGGGCACGGAGCCTACTTTAGAAAAAAAAAAAATGATACCATGCTCATGTAAGATGCTAATAGTAACTGTGGGAAGGAGAGAGGTAAGTGGGAAACCCCTCATTTCTGCATAATTTTTCTGTAAACCTAAAATTACGCTAAAAAATACCTATGTGCAAGCATACACACATGCAACATTTTTTTTTTTTTTTTTAAAGCCAGAAGCCATGGATGCTACTGGAAGAAAGGAGGGGTGAGGAAGGGCAGGTGGAGACAGTATGAGTAGCAGGCTTGGATGGTGATCACTGTGCTTGAGGACCTCCCTTGGGGACAGAGCGGGGAACCAAGACTTCTGCCCCAGCCCTCTGTGCTTCACCCCCAGGCTCCTGCCCTGACCCCTGCAGTTCCCTTCAGGGACAAGGGTCCCAACCTCCCTCTCAGATTAACTTCTGCCTTTTTAAAACGCAGACAATAAAAGTACCTCTTAAAGGTTCCTGCAGGCATCAAGTCAGCGAATGCATGGACAGCATGGATCAAAGAGTCACAGGACGTCTTAGGCTGTTGGTAAATGAATACTCACATTCATCATCATTGTCAATCTCCTAAACATTTTTAAACTGATGTATAAAAAAAAAAAATCAAGGAAAATAGCTACAGGAAGTGCTATGCAAATCACCCATCTTTTTGGCCCTCAGTATCTAGTCGATCCCTCTGCTTCTGTACTGTTTTTCTCAAGAATTAGGCAGGTCCTCTTCTAACCTTCTCTGTCTCAGCAGCTCTAGGGACTTTCAATTCTTGTCTGTGAATGACTCTCCTGGAACAAGTTAGGCCCTTAAGCAAACTACCACAATCAACTCTTGAAGGCTGTGCGAGAATTCGCTAATAAAATATTTCTAAGGCGCATTCAAGGGTATCTTCGCTGCTTAGCTAAGTTCCCATCGCATATCATGCTTATTCCCCCAGAGCAAATGCTTTGTGTATGCGGACAATGTCCTATGATCTGACTGAGTTGGAAAGGTCCCATTTTCAACAGATGCATGTCCAAGTTCCTTCAAATACTATATGTAACATAGTTCACTAAAATAAAATTACTTTAGGGGCACCTGGGTGGCTCAGTGGGTTAAGCATCTGTCTTTGGCTCAGGTCATGATCTCAGGGTCCCGGGATGGAGCCCAGCTTTGGGCTCTCTGGTCAGCAGCGAGCCTGCTTCTCCCTCTCCCCCTGCTTATACTCTCTCTGTCTCTCTCTCTGTCTCTCTCTGTCTCTCTCAAATGAATACATAAAATCTTTAAAAATCTTTAAAGATTAAAATATATTAACTTTAAAATTCATCATCACTGTCTACAATCTAAATGTTTAACCACTAAGCATGCTTTTCCCCTAACTTTACCAAAGCCAGGAAATTTCTAGCCCTTGTAAAAATATAGTGTTAATTTACAAAATCATAAGCCCTTTTCCTATGGGGATCAACTTAGTCAGCATATTAAAAATAACGAATTAACTTCCTGTGCCCCTGAAAAGTTCCTGTAAACCACTGATTGGATGAAAGCATCCAATACTAATCATTATCATCCACTCTCAAATTTGCAACCTTGTTTCCTCTTCCAGGACATGAAAGACTTCACTGGAAGTGAAGGAGCCTTATCCTGGACCCTGAGTCATTTATCACCAAGAAGTATGGTTCCTTTAATCAACCAGCCTTAACAGGCATTGGATTTGTCAGAGGAAACACATGTGTTCTTTAGTCCCTTGACTTACCATTATCTAATAAGATAGGAAAAAGTAGACAAATTTGTTAAAGAATAAAAAACTAGATGGAAATATTCTTAATGTATTTTTTTAAGATTTTATTTGAGAGAGACAAAGCATGAGCAAGATGAAGGAGAAGAGGCAGAAAGAGAAGCAGGCTCCCCACTGAGCAGGGAGCCCGACATGGGACTCAATCCCAGGACCCTGAGATCATGACCTGGGCTGAAGGCAGGCACTTAACCGACTAACCCACCCCAGTGCCCTTTAAAATTTTTTTAAGTCTATTAATTTAAATACTGTCTAACGCCAATGTGGACTCAAACTCAGGACCCCAAGATTGTGAGACATGCAGCTTTCTGACTGAGCCAGGCAGGCACCCCATAGATGGAAATCATTTTAAATAACATATCTCTATCCCAGACACTGGGCATGTTCTCTCTTGAAACGATTCTGATTGGTTTACTAACATCCAGTAGAACATTTGAAAAACAGGGATAAAAATTCATCCAAATCCATTTAAAAATCTTCTAAATCTACTGGGAAAAATATTCCTGATGATTTAAATCTATTTAAAAATCTTCTAAATCTACTGGGAAAATATTTCTGATGATTAAACATTGCCCTAAGAATAAAAATACAAAGAAAGTTCACGACTGGAACTGAGGGACATACCTCAGCCCTCAGCTAAGGTTACTCTCGGCGAAGGTGGGCAAATGCACCTGCTGTTGTCATACAGGTGATTTTGAAAATGTTAAAGTACCACACCCGGGATGCTTGAATTCTTGTAAGAGAAATGCTATATGGCTTTTTTTTGCCACTTGGAAACATAATGATAGGCAGGACAGGGACCTAGGTGAAGAGAGGAACCCAGCCCTGTCAAGAAGGTCTAGGTAGGAAAGGAACTGGTCCCAATAGGCTGGCTTTAAGAAAGCAAAGCAAATGAACACAAGAACAGAGCCCAAAGTTCTCAAGCTCTGCAGAGGATCAGGGAAGTAAAAAGGTCTCATGAGCTCATGGGAGCAGTCAGAGTCCAAAGTCATAGTGGACTATCAAAGACATAGGAAGGAAAAAAATCAGGTCATACAGTGCTGAGCTAGCAAGCAGGATTATTCTACCTAAGCCCAGATTTGTACATCATAAAGTTTCTTAGCATACTGCTATGGAAGTCTGGCTAGTCAGTGCTAACAGACACTAAGCCCTGGGGAGCAGCAGTGAAGAAGACACAGTCCTTATGCTCTTGTGCAAGGTTTTAGTCCTGAAACACACACAATCAGCCAGAAAACAAACTAACAAGACAATCTGAAGAAAAAATACATACTATAAAGAAAATGAAGGAAGGACCAGAGTGATGACAGATAACAAGAATGGACGGAGGGCAAATGTCAAGCAGTATTGGGGTTACAGAGACCTTAGTGAACTCAGTGTTCAAGGCTCTTTCCCAAGGGGCAGCAGAATGGGAAGGCCAGGGGTGCCTGGGCGGCTCAGTTGGTTAAGTGGCTGCCTTGGGCTCAGGTCATGATCTCAAGGTCCTGGAGTTGAGTCCTGCATCAGGCTCTATGCTCAGCATGGAGTCTGCTTCTCCCTCTCCCCCTGCCTCTCTCCTTACTTGTGCTCGTGCTCCAAATAAATAAATAAATAAAATCTTTAAAAAAGAGAATGAGAGGGCCAGTTTCCTAGGAGTGGTATGTGAGCTGATCTGAGGTGGTCTTCAGGGTAACTTTTAAAAATTTAAAGAGTTTTTATGGCAAGGTGTACTGCTTTTCTGTTTAAGATGACAATAAAATTTTAATGAAGTACTTAAATTAAAAAAATAAAAGGAACTTAACATTCTTCAATAAATAACAACACAGGTGACAGGCAGATAAAAGAAAATTCAGAAAACAGTACCAGAAGAGCTGAACCAGTCACCTGGGTTCAGGACACTGGTTGTAATTAATATCAGCAAATTGGAACCTTCTGAAATGTTAGTACACTGACTGGAATGTCCTCTTCCTTCTGCAAATCAAGAAAAAAAGAAAGTGTGAGCACCCAGCCAACTAAAAGAAGGGGAGAGAAAATACTTTCTTCATGGACTCTAGAAAAAGAATGCAGAAGTCATTGTACCCCACTTAAAAATCGCACGATTAAACTTGGATCCCACTGCCCTCCCAGGCTGCCCATTTATGTCTTCACCTCCACCACCTGTCCTCCAACAAGCATGGCGATGAAAAGCAAGCCCCAGGTTTTCTCATCAGATTCAAGAAGGTGAACATTACTGAACTCATCATCCCAGATTGTCACTGTTTTGCAGGTCTGAGCCCAAAGGTAAAGGCAAGTAGGCAGGAGAGAGAGAGAGAGAGAGAGAGAGAGAGAGAGAGAGAGAGATGTAGGAAGAGAGGGAGGGAAATTTATGACGATCACAAACTGTACAAGATACACCACATGTGACTGAAGGCAAAGCTATGTTGCCTCCACCTCTCATCCAGACCTCTGAGCCCTCCTCCTCCAACTTCACTGTTCCAGGTGATTTCCTGTTGATCTGTACTAAAGTGGTCATGCACATCCTGTGAGAACTGGGAGCCACCACTGGTCTCCACCTAGACTTAAAAACAAACAAAACAGGCACCTGGGTGGCTCAGAGGGTTAAGCCTCTGCCTTCGGCTCAGGTCATGATCTCAGGGTCCTGGGATCAAGGCCTGCATTAGGCTCTCTGCTCAGCAGGAAACCTGCTTCCTCCTCTCTCTGCCTACTTGTGATCTCTGTCAAAGAAATAAATAAAATCTTTAAAACAAAAACAAAAAACCACACTGTATCATCTCTCATCTAAATGATGGGACCAAATCTGAAAAGGGAATCTATCATTTCAGTAGCTCATCCCACCAAACAAAAGCAATTCCTTTTTTACCGTTACGCGCAAAAGAAGTGCCCCCGCTGCACGACTTCCGTTTAATTACAGCCTTTAATAGCAACATGTGGAAATACGGTGAGCTCTATTAGTTCCATTTCTAGTTAAATATTATATTCCTGAGTTTTATTCTAGTAATAGTTCTAAAATTAGATTGCTTAATAACAATCACGAATGTGCCTTTCTTCTAAATACACGTTAGACATCTCAGACTGAGAGCTTGCTAAATCAGGAGCTGTGGTACATTGCCAATCTGAAAGCTCTCCCCAAGCACGCACATTGAACAAACCTAATCTTTCTTCCTCAGGATGGAATATTCCTTCCTCTTGACCCAGACCTTCCTTTTCCAGGATGCTGATTTGCACAGACCACTGCCAAGTCCATTTCCCTGAGCTGTCGCACACTGGACTGTGGGGAGACGTGAACCGCCCCCTCTCCACAGAGTATCCTGTACGTCAAACTATTGTACTCCACTATGTGTGTATGTGATCTGTGTTTGGGGTGGGCCTTGGGGCATTGCCTGAGCTGAGAGAAAGGCTCTCTCATCCCAACTGCCTGCAGGTTACCGGTTAGGGCGGACAGAAGCAAAACACCAAACTTACTTACGTCAGATGGAGAAGAGGAAAGGAAACGCT
This sequence comes from Spilogale gracilis, assembly GCA_004023965.1. Lineage (NCBI taxonomy): Eukaryota > Metazoa > Chordata > Mammalia > Carnivora > Mephitidae > Spilogale > Spilogale gracilis. The sequence continues at coordinate 57,224 of PITA01012200.1, forward strand.
GGCACCCAGCTGGTTTAAAAGTGTGTGTGTGGGGGGGGGACGACAAAAACCTTTTCAGGGGCTCTGGAAAGAAAACTACATTCAAAACTCACCAAATGACTCAAATGGAAGGGTGACGTGGTGAATTATTTTCAAAGAAACAACATTGCTGCTTTTTTTGTTATGATCTACGCATTGAGGTAGGATGTGTTTGCAAATAGGAAGAGATTCCAATCCTCCCTGGTGTGAGGGGAATGGGAATGCGTAAGAAAGGCTGGGTACAGCTTCACAAGACAAAACTGCTGTCAACGTGAGACTCTAATCATTCAGTGCTCCCTGCTGAACTTGGCAGAGAATCCCTGCCCCATGAGAGCCTGTGTCCTGCCTGATGCTGAAGGAAGGGCTGAGCCTAGGAGAGGTCAGGGTCACTTGAGATCAGGGACTGTGTTATTACTCACATGTTCTTAAATGTTGAAGGTGAGCCTCCACCTCAGCCAGGGAAATTCACGGAGATTTGGGAGAGCTGCTGCTTCTGTTTTCACACTTCACACAGCAGCATTAGCAATGCAGCACTCACTTGTTCCTGCTTAGAGTCCAGGAATCTGGATTAGGGGCCCAGCTCTGCTATTTCAGGGACCCGAGGCTGTGGGCAAGTTATGCAACCTGGGATCCTACAGAGAATCACACCAGGTCTACTGCTATGGTTTTGTGTTTTGGTTTTGTGTGTGTGTGTTTTTTTTTAAAGATTTTATTTATTTGACAGAGAGAGACACAGATAGAGAGGGAACACAAGCAGGGGGAGTGAGAGAGGGAGAAGCAGGCTTCCCACCGAGCAGGCAGCCTGATGCGGGCTTGATCCTGGGACTCTGGGATCATGACCTGAGCTGAAGGCAGACACTTAACCACTGAGCCACCCAGGCGCCCCTCTACTGCTATGGTTTTGCGAGGTTTGAGTGATAGGCATCATACAAAAGTAATCTGCAAAACTGAAAGCATCCTATTAACACAAAACACTGCTCTCATCATGACTATTATTGTTCACGGTTGCTACTGATTCACTAGCTGTTCTCTACGCCCGCCACATTAAACATACAGAAGTATATGGTGAATGCTCCATTAGTACTTGTTGATGGGCCAACACAGAAGTGTTTGGGACTTTTACTCTCTATATGGAAGATGTACAGGGTTTAGTCCTGGAGCTCCCAATAGCTACACAGATGAACTCGGCCACATCAAAGCAACGTAGAAAATTAACAGGCCTTGGGGCACCTGGGTGCTCAGTTGGTTAAGTGACTGCCTTCGGCTCAGGTCATGATCCCGGAGACCAGGAATTGAGTCCCACATCGGGCTCCCTGCTCAGCAGGAAGCCTGCTTCTCCCTCTCTCATTCCTCCTGCTTGTGTTCCCTCTCTGGCTGTGTTTCTCTCTGTCAAATAAATAAAAATATTAAAAAAAAAAAAAAGAAAATTAACAGGCCAAATGAGAGGATTTCTAGGGTCTCTTCCAATTAAAATACAACTGTAGTTCCTCTCTCCTCTTTGTCCATACCACTCCCAACCCTGGGAAACTTTACTGGGGCTACACTGTCCCTCTGCTTCTGCCCTCATACCTTTTGTATGCTGCCCTCAAAGTGTGTTTGCCTCTTTGCTTTCCTCCCCAGTGTCTAACAAGGCTGATATATCAAAGGATTTGTGTACTTCAAAATGTGTGAATCGAAACATACTATCACAGTGAAATTCTCATCAGTGAGCAAGGTAAAGGCTTCCCTCCGTGTAGGTAGGTAGAGATGTCGAAGCAGACAGAGGTAGGTTCAGAGATGGTGGAAATGGTCCTGGATGTTGGAGGACATCATTATGCATAATATTTAATGCTTTCTGCCTTCCTGATACCACCATGTCATAGGACGAATGGCAGGTTCCATTCTGGCTCAGCCCCTTTAGGTGGGTAGATCTTGAGGACTGGTACAGCTCATTCACCCAACACATGGTTAGTGACAGGTATGTGCTAGTCAGTGCTATAGGCGGTGAAGACAGATGTAATGGTAGGGAGTGCCTGACTGGTTCAGTTGGCAGGGCATACAACTCTTGATCTCAACCCTGAGTTTGAGCCCCACATTGGGCGGAGCAATTACTTAAAATAAATAAATGCATAAAAACTTAAAAAATAAAAAAAATTAATAAGGGAAAAAAGTTATAATGGCAGACATAAGCAGGTATGCCTCCTGCCCTCGTGGAGCTTATAGCCTAAACGTCATATGGCCTTTAACTAAAGAATCCTACAAATAAGTTTATAGCCACAGTAAGAGCTATAGAGATCAGAGGAGCACTGTGCAAAGAGAGTGAATAATGCAAGAAAACTGGTAATGGTCACTAGGGATTGAGTAAACCTTATCCCAAGATGGGGTAATGGGGCTAACATGGAAAGGCAAAGTAGGAATAATGCAGTCAAAGAAGAGATGGGGCTGGGGCAGGGAGAGCATACCAGTCAGAAAGAACAAGTCCATAATTTCTGTTGAGATTTCGGTCCATGAGCCACTAGAACATCTGTGTGATGGCTGAGTGTGGAGAGCAGGTGTGAACTGAAGCTAGGCTGGGAAGCAGGCAGAACATGGCAGCTGGGTAGGCCAACTTAAGGATTCTGATCTTCATCTGAAGAGCTGAAGAATGTTCACTCAAGTGTTAGAGGAGCAGGTGGTGGCATAAACACTTAAAAAATAAAAAAAATTAATAAGGGAAAAAAGATATAATGGGAGACATAAGCAGGTATGGCTCCTACCCTCGTGGAGCTTACAGCCTAAACGTCATATGGCAAAATGCAATTACTTTGCATTTTGAAAAGATCCTTCAGCTGCTGGGTAGTGAATAAATTCAAGAAGGTCAAGAGTGTCCTGCTGGCGATGGGCTAAGATGGTGGCCCAGACCAAGCCCGGGAGAAGAGAGGTACACACCCTCATACATCACTGTGCAAAGTACCTGTGCACAGAATGGAGAGAAAGAACAAACAATCTCAGAATCCTCGGTTCTTTGGCTGTAAACTGAAAATTGTAGCAGCTGCTTTTTAGAACTTTTGTAGCTGAGATAGAGGAGGGAGTCGGGAAAAAAATCCAGATTATATTATTACTACAGCATTAAGAAAAATGAAAACAAATTAGCTAGTTGCAAAGTAATTTATAGGATGCGCCAGGTTTTTTTAAAATTATTTTTATAAGAGTGTTTTAAGTATAGAAAAACAGACTTGGGCTTTACTTGGCATTTACTCACAATCACCGTCCGGGGATGGGGCTGGGACAAGTGTTGTCACTGTCTGCAAGAAACATGCATTCTGTCTATTGTGAGAAAATAAAATGTTTCGCCATTTCAACTGTATGAAAGCACTTTTCCAAGAGTAGAGCCAAAGATGCCAGAACCCGCTACAGCAGCCCATGAGGGTGGCCCGGGTCTCGCGCAAGTGGCCGAGGGGCTTAGTTTGAGGCCGGTTTGTGCTTCCAGGTCTCCGCCACAGACCAAGAGAGGTGACCTGCCGGGACGGGACCCAGGGACTGTTTGGGGGCCAAGCTGACCTGGCTGGGTTCCATAGCACATGCAGCCTGAGAGCTACCGGCCACTTCAAGCCCTTTGTCTACAGTGGTCCACAAGGCATCGCCACAGCACACAGGTCCTCAGAGCCCTGGAAAATTCCTGCCTGATGGTCACACACCAGAGAAGGTTCTGCAGCCACGGCTCAAATGTGCTTGCTCCCTTCCCTTGCAATCAATAGTAAGGAAGCTGGTGATAAGGATACGTCCACAGTAGCATGCTCACGGTGGGTATGCTGTCGGAGACTCGGACTCTGAGCTACAAGGAACACAGTGTCTATCTCCCCACTTGGGTTCCCCCAGCCTTTGGCCTAAATGAGGAAGACCTGCAGAGTCCCTGGCTCTGGCGGATAAACGGTGTACAGGGTGATGGAAGGATCCCTATCGTGGGACTCAGGAAACCTGGAATGTGGCTCTAATTGCACAGGAATCATCTGTGTGACCCTGACCAAGTACCTTGATTTCTTTCTCTGTTAGTTTTGCTTTGTTTTGTTTTAAAGATTTTATTTATTTGAGATAGAGCGAGTAAGCAAGAGAAAAAGAGCACAAGCAGGAGGCAGAGGGAGAGGGAGAAGCAGACTCCCGGCTAAGCAGGGATCCCGACACAGACTCGATCCCAGGACCCAGGGATCATGACCTGAGCCAAAGGCAGACACTCAACCTACTGAGCCCCCCAGGAGCCCTTCTCTATTAGTTTTTATTCTGTAAAATGAAAGCCACTCTTTGTGAAAGATCTCATGCAATGCACAGGTGCAATACACATGCTGGCTAGCAAAGAATTTGTCAAGCACATGCATCTGGGTATTTGGGGAAGGTGAACAATGAACCCCCTCCTAAAATACTCCCTCCCAGACCACCCTCAACACCACCTCCAACTCACCACCCCCAGCCACTCCTCCGCATACTCCCTTCCTCTGCTTTCTCCATAATGCTGATAGCTATCAGAAAGTATTTTTGCTGCAGGCCTATTTTCTAGCTCCCCACACCCAGGAGGACAAACTGATCAGTTGTATTCTCTGCAGTAATCTCATGGCTAAATGGGGTCTGGTAAACAAAAGAGCTCCAAAAAATGCTAAATGAGTGAATCTGAATGCCAGAGGTTCCTTTTGGCTGACACAGGTCTTGCAAATTTCCCAGAATAAAAAGAGTTGTAGGATTTTGACTCCAGTATCCTATGGGCACAGTGGCACAGAGTAAACACCTCCCCACCCTACTCTTTTGGACCTTAAGCCTGGATGCTTTGAGAGAAGAGATGCATGTGTTTGGTACAGGGGCGTGGGATCAGAAGATCTAGTCTTGGCTCACTTACTGCACTTGCGAAATCTCTGTGAACCTAGGTCTCTACAGCTCTAAAACACAGGTAACAATAGTACTTGCCTTACAAGAATGGAGCGGGGTTTAAATGATTTTATGCTGGGTGGGGATGGGCTTGGGGAATTCTGAATGGAAAAGCATTACGCAAATATGAGCGGCTGCCTTATAATGGACCCAAGACATTCGACACTGTCAAAATGAGAAGGAGATCCCACACTGGGGCACCTGGGTGGCTCAGTCGGTTAAGCATCTGCCTTCAGCTCAGGTCATGATCCCAGGGTCCTGGGATGGAGCCCCGTGTTGGGTTCCCTGTACAGTGGGGAATCAGCTTCTCCCTCTCCCTCTGCTGCTCCCCTTCCTTGTACTCTAATAAATAAAATCTTAAAAAAGAAAAAAAAAGCGGGGATGCCAATATAAAAAACACAGGTAGCTTTGATTTGAACACCCATGAATGGGGACCCAACTAAATAGGTTCCAATGTATTCTAGCCCCGAAGCCACAAAACTCTGCAAGTATTTTGGGCATTTCCAAGGAGGCCCCACCCCTCTTTTTAATGTTCTAAACATGTACCTGATTCTGCTATCCAAATATTCTTACAAATGGGCTAGGATGCCTTATTTTCTTCCATACATTTGCAAACATTCTTCCTGTATGTCTGATCTCAGCAAATAATCAAATTAACATAAAATTGTTGGGATTTTATTTCTGTAAGATGAATGATATAAATAAAGGTGGTTAGAGACGAGGATGTGTACCCTGAACACAGACCATGAACTCATGAAGGGTGTCTCCAGGACCCATGAGTGAGTCACAGCTGGTTGTCCATGGGGTTCAGCAAAGGTTGTCAGAAAGAACCAGGCATTGCCATTATGTGATAATTATATCACAGAGGAGGTATTCAAAGGAGAAAAGAGCTGATCTGCTATTCAATATGTAACAGAAATGTTAAACTTCTATCATCCGAAAAATAGAGGAAAAGCAGACATTTGTGACTAGACCAATCATTACATGAGATTTCTTTAAACGGGATCAATATGGTATGTCTCAGTTTCTTTTTTAGTTTTTCCAGAACTAA
>PITA01012201.1:0-63153 GCA_004023965.1 Spilogale gracilis
CAAATTCATTTGCAAGTTGCCCACTGAGGGTGAAAAGACTTTCAACTCTGGGCAGAACTTCAGGTGGTCGTTGCAGAACGTGAAGAGTATAAGCCAAGGCGAAAGACCACCGCGGGAGTGGATGTGGACGCGGCTAAGGCCCGGAGTGCGTGACATTTCATGGCTGGTTCCTGGCTGTTCGTCTGTGGATGACTGCAGGTCATCTAAAACAACCTCAGAGAAAGAGGGATGATCCATTCCTTCACAAAGGGTTGGAGAGCCTTCCGAGGCCCGAGTCTGCATGGTCCAGTGCGGGGCAAGGAAAATGATCAGGGATAAAGGAGGGCATTACATAGGAAAAGAGAGTCAATTCACTAAGAAGACATAACAATCTTTAATGTGAGTGACCCTAACAACACAGCACCAAAATATATGAGCCAAGAACTGGTAGAACTGCAAGGAGAAATAAACCAATCCACTGTTAGGTTGGAGATTCCAACACTCTTCTGTCAGAAATGGACAGATCCCACAGAAAAGCAGTAAGGATAGAGTTGAACTAAACAGCACTATCACTCAGTGGGATCTGTGAACATTTCTAGACCACTTCATCCAACCAGTGCAGAACATTCACCGAAACAGGCCACATTCTTGGGCACAAAACACACCTTAAGAAATCTGCAGGAATAGAAACCAAAGCATGCTCTCAGGACACAATGGAATTAAACTGGAAACCAATAACAGAAAGATGGCTGGAAAACCCCCAAGAATAAAAAATGAAGCAACATACTTTCTATAAAACATGGATGAAAGAAGAGGTCTGAAAAGAAATTTAAAATGTTTTGAACTAAATGAAAATGAAAATACGACTTACCAAAATCTGTGAGATGCAGCAAAAGCAGTGCTTGGAGGGACATTCATAGCACTGAATGCATATTTTAGAAAAGAAAAAAAATCTAGAATGTATCATCTAAGTCCCACCTTTTTTTTTTTTAAGATTTTATTTATTTATTTGACAGAGACATCACAAGTAGGCAGAGGAGGAGGAAACAGGATCCCTGCTGAGCAGAGAGCCCGACGTGGGCCTTGATCCCAGGACCCTGAGATCATGACCTGAGCCGAAAGCAGAGGCTCTAACCCACTGAGCCATCCAGGCACCCCCATCTAAGTCCCATCTTAAGAAACTAGAAAAGAAGGGCAAATTCAATTCCAAGTAGGGGGAAAGAAAAATTGGAGCCAGAGATTTCTCTGTCTTCGGAGATTAACACAGAAATTTAAAGAAACCAAAAGCTGATTCTTTAAAATGATCAGTAAAATCAACAAACTCTAGCCTACCTACTGGCTCTTTGCCAAGAAAAAGAGAGCGAGGATACAAATGACCAATAGAAATGAAAAGGAGGCCATTACTACTAACCCCACAGACATTAAAAGGATAACTCAAGAATGTTATGAACAACTCTGTGCCCACAAATCTTGTCAAACTTTTTAAAGGATCAAATTTTGGATTTTCTAATTTGTTTTTATTTTGCTATTCCCATTTCATTTATCTTCTCTATAATCTTTATTACTTCCTACCTTCTGTTACCTTTGTATTTACTTTACTCTTTTTTCTCATTGTTTAAGGTATATAGTTAGGTGATTGATTTAAGATCTTCTTTGTTAATATACACATTTACAGCTATTAACTGCCCCCCTAGCATTGCTGTACTGCACTCCATAATTTTTGGTATATTGTATTTTCATTTTCATTTGACTCAGTATTTTCTGATTTCCCATTGTGATTTCTTTTTCAGCCCATTGGTTACTTAAGCACATGTTGTTCAGTTTCCACAAATTTGTGAGTTTTCCACTTTTACTTCTGTTCATGATTTTCAATTTCATTTCATCATGATCAGGAAAAAGATTCTGTATGATATCAACCTTTTAAAATTTGATCTGTGAACTAACATATGGCTTATCCTGGAGAATATTCTATTTGTACTTGAGACAAATGTATATTTTACTGCTGTTGGGTGAAATGCTCTATATATGTCCCTTAGGTCTCATTGTTTTATTGTCCTCTCTTATTGATCTTCTGTCTGGTTGTTCTATCCATTATTGAAAATGGGATATTAAAATAACTAACTGTCATTGGTAGTTGGATATTCCCCCATTTTTACTTCATATATTTTGGAGCCATGTTATTAGTTGTGTTTATGTTTAAAATTGCTACATATCTTTAATGAATTAAAACACTTGTAAGTAAAAAAAATATCCTTTTGTCTCTTATAACCTTTTTTGACTTATAATCAATTTTGTGTTATCATAAAATAGCAAACACAGCTCTTTTTTGGTTACCATTTGCATGGAATATCTTTTCCATCCATTAACTTAACTGTCATCCTCTTTGGGTCTTTGAATCCAAAATATGTGTCTTATAGATGATGTAGATTGAATTATACATATCATAAAAATATGTGCGAAGTCTACATAAGGAAAACTACAAAACTACAAAAAGAAATCAAAGAAGTTCTAAAGAAATGGAAAGATAGTCCATATTCATAGAAAAGAAGCCTCATATTGTTAAGATATCAGTTCTTCCCAACTTGATCTATAGATTCATCACAATCCCAATCAAAATCCTAGGCAGTTACCTTGTGAGTATCAATAGACTGATTCTAAAGGCTCCTGAGATCCATCCCTGTGTCAGGTTTGCTGCTCAACAGGAACATGCTTCTCCCTCTCCCTCTGTCCCTGCCCCCTTGCTCGTGCTCAGGCTGTCTCACACATGCACTGTCTCGCTCTCTCTCTTTCTCTCTCTCAAATAAGTAAATAAAATATTTTTTAAAAAACTAAAAACCTCTTTTCTGTGAAAGATACCATTAAGAGTATGAAATGACAATCTATAGGCCAGGAGAAAATATTTGCAAAACACTCATCTGGTAAAGGACTTGTAACCAAATTACACAAAGAACACTTAAAACTCAATAATAGGGAAACAACCATATTAAAAAGTGAACAAAATATTTGAACCAAAAATGGAAAATAGCAGATCATAATATGCTCAATATTAAATGTCATTAGGGAATTGCAAATTAAAACAATGAGATCCCACTACACATCTATTAGGAAGACCAAAATCCAAACACTGACAGTACCAAATGCTGGCCTGAAACTAGAGCTAAAGGAGTTTTCAGTCATTGCTGGGGGGAATGCAAAATAGTACAATAACTTTGGAAGATAGATTCATAGTTCCTTACAGAACTAAACATAGTTTTACCATACTATCCTGCCATCCTACTCCTTGGTAGTTCCCCAGATGAAAACTCATTCCACACAATAACCTGCATGTGCACATTTAGATCAGTGTTACTCATAACCCCCCACATTTAGAAACAACAAAGGTGTCCTTCAGTAGGTGAATAGGTGAACTGTGGTATATCCAACAGTGGAATATTATTCAGCAATAAAAAGAAATGAACTATCAAGCTAAAAAAAAAAAAAAGACTTAGAAGAACTATAACTGTATATTGTTAGGTGAAAGAAGCCATCCTGAAGACCATGTACTGTATCATTCTTACTATGACACTCCGGAAAAGGCAAAACTATAGAGAAAGAAAATGATCAGTGGTTGACAGAAGTTCTGGGGGAGGGATAGATGAGTAGGTGGAACAGGATTTTTAGGGTTGCGAAACTGCTCTGGTTCTGTAATGATGGACGCATGTGTTTGTACATAAACTCTTTGTACAAAGGATATACAACACGGAAGAGTGAGCCCTAATGTTAACTACAGACACTAGAGGAAAAGGACAGAACCAAGCCCAGGTTTCTGGCCTGGGAGGAGACAAAGTTTCCCTAATCTCAGATAACACCCTGTGTCCATCCCTTTGTCCTCACAGAATGAAATATGTCCTTACTGTGTGCGCCCTTATCTCGAGGCAGCCTGTGCCTCTGAGAATGCAGGGGCAGAAGCACGTGGGCCCTCAGGCCCTCCCGTCACCGGCACTGGTGCCAAGTCAGCACGCAATACATAGTTGTCAAAATAGAGAGAGAGAATGAGAAAGGGAACATGGAGGGGAAAAGACACCAGTTAAACGAGTTCTTTTCTGGACACGGTGAGTCTGAAATGAGTGTGCAAAAACCCAGGTGTGGATAATCAGGAGGCAGGAAGAATCGTGGGAGTTGGAATAGGTTTGGAAATAAAGATGTGGGAGTTTCCAGCAAGTGATTAAAGCATGGAAATGAGGGGGCGCCTGAGTGACTCAAATCAATTAAGCATCTGACTTTGGCTCAGATCATGGTCTCAGGATCCTGGGATTGAGTTCTGCGTGAACTTTGACAGGCACCCTGCTCTGCGGGAAGTCCGCTTCTCCCTCTCCTTCTGCCCCTCCCCCTGCTTATTCTCCCTCTCAAATAAATAAAGTCTTTAAAAAAAAATAGCATATGGGGCGCCTGGATGGCTCAGTTGGTTAAGCGACTGCCTTTGGCTCAGGTCATGATCCTGGAGGCCCAGGATCGAGCCCCATGTAGGGCTCTCTGCTCGGTGGGAAGCCTGCTTCTCCCTTTCTCACTGCCCCTGCTTGTGTTCCCTCTCTAGCTGTGTTTCTCATTGTCAAGTAAATAAAATATTTTAAAAAAATAGCATGAAAGTAAGAAGAGCATCAGGAGCAAGCCCTAATGAAATTCAACATTTAAAGGGATTTAGGGGAGCACCTGGTAGCTAAGTCGGTTAAGTGTTCCACTCTTGATTTTGGCTCAGGTCACGCTCTCAGGTTCGTGAGAATGAGTCATGTATCAGACTCCACGCTGGGCACAGAGCCTGCTTAAGATTCTCTCTCTCCCCCCAACCCCCCACGTGCCTCTTTCTCTCTCTAAAATAATAATAGTAGTAGTAACAAAAAGGGATTTGCTTCCTCCTACTTCATAGTCTATTAACTTTGCCTTCTAGAAGTGCACTCTCTCTACTCCCTGGGCTGCTCTCATAGCTGACATATGATACAACTCAGGAACACGCTAGTGACCTAGTGTGTCCCTTGAGGAAAACACAGGCTATGTCAAGCAGGGTGACAGAACATTCTGGACTTTTCAATATTAGTCTGTTGAAATCACTCTATAACCAGGTGATATGTCAAACTATGCATTTGGAAACTCAGATGAATGTTCTTCAAGGAAGGATCCAGGATCCTCCAACCTGTCCTCCTTACTTATACTGGCTTTGTCCTCAGATTTGTCATCTCATGGACAGTGATGCTTATTTCATCTCCAAGTTTTGTGTCTCCAGGAAAACGGGGGGCAGGAGGAAAGGGGGACAAGGAGTAAAGAACTTTCTTATACTAAGTCTTTGCCATTTGATTCTGGATGGGAAGCCCTCCCCTGTGGTTTTTACGTACATCTCATTGACCATCTGCAGCTACAAGAGGCCCCAATCAAGCCTGTAGTTTTTATAGCGTCTATGATAGAGCTTAGAGATGGGAGAGAGGAAAGCACAAAACTGCCAATCAAATATTTCACTTAGGAATAAATGTAAGTTACATTATTATACCTGTATATTTCCTAAAATCTTGTGAGCATATCTTAAGCTAATTCGCTCCTACTGATGTCCATTTTATTTGCATAGTTTTGGGAGTGAACATATTTCAAAAATGTCCACTCCATTACATTCCCATCCTTTTTTATTTTCAGTCTTGATGTTAGTTTATATGATCTATTTTATTTAAGGGAACTCAGAAAGGATAGAAGATATTTCAAGATGCTAGCTCAGGTAGTTGGGGGAATAAGATACATTTTTAGCCATATGGTATTTTTTAAACTGGTTCCTGGAATTTTCCCCAGCAGTGGCAAGAATATCTTGGTTGGCAAGCAACAGTAGGTGGATAATTTTACCTATCTTCCCACATGTTTGCCCTGCTTGGTCCATGACATAAATTGGAGTTGGTGCAGATGTAAAGTCAGAGAATGGGTTTTTCGTGTGTGGAGCCTTTTCCACGAAGAAGTGCTTTGTCTCCATCTGGTGGACAACCTCATCTTTGCAATGTCAGCCGTGGTTCTCAGATCCCCAGGGATGCTGAACAATCTGGATCCTCAGGTCCCTCCCCACATCATTACAATCAGGTTTGGGAAAGGACCCAGGGCTTCAGCATTTTTTTAAAGATATGTAGGTTGGGACTCTGGTTGGCTAGGTAGTAGAACATGTGACTCTTGATCTCAGGGTCATGAGTTCAAGTTCCACTTGGGGTATAAAGATCAGAATACTTAAAAATAAAATCTGGGATGCCTGGGTGGCTCAGTTGGTTAAGGACTGCCTTCAGCTGGGGTCATGATCTCAGGGTCCTGGCTCCCAGATCAGCAGGGGAGTCTGTTTTTCCCTCTTCCCCTGTTCACAAATTCTTTCAAATAAATAAAATATTTTTTTAAAAAATCTTTAAAAATAAATAACAAAGATACTTCCAGCGTGCAACTAGAGAGCAAGAGAAGCCCTAAATAGATGAATTTTAGGCAATCATTCCTCCTGTAAGATTTCCATAAAGGAAGACAAGCAATCTATTCAGGTAAATGCTATAATCTCCCTGAGGCCTTTTCCCACCTTCCTGAGGGGAAACTGGCAAGTCGTTGCTAATAATACAAGAAATCTAATTGCTTCCTGTGTGACTCTGTGTTAGAGAGTTGATGTGCTGAGCAAAGACACACACACACACACACACACACACACACACGCACGCACTCACGCACACACCCGACTGGTCCCTGGTACTTTTCAGTATGATTCTAATGTTATGTATTTGCTGAAAACTTTCTTACATATTTTCTCATGTCATTCTCTCAAAAACTTGTAAAAGAGTAATTTTTCTTCCCATGAGTGATAATATCCCCCGGAGAACACAGAGCCCTAGGGTATCCTAGGTGCCCCCTCAGATCCTACTTTCATCTTTTTTTGCTTAACTCTTACATTGCCAGAATCAGCTTCCTTTCAGCTAGCAATCTTTAAAGACGCTTCTCAGACTAATACCCACTGACAGTGGCTCAGCCTTCATCATGCTGCAAGCCTTACTGATCTAAAATTCAGTTATTAAAAGATGAAGTTCTGGGGCATCTGGCTGGCTCAGTCAGAAGAGCATGAGACTCTTCCCAGTGATTCTTAGGAACAGGCAATTTTGAGAAGGTCTGGACTAAATGAGTCCCAAGTTCTCTTCTTAAAGGTGCAATGTTTCTAATCCCCAGCTTTGCTGAACCATTGCGGGGATCTTTACAAATACCATTGCCTGGACCCCATTTGTAAAGACTGGGATGTGTGTAATTGGTCATTCTAACATGCATCCAGAGTTGAGGACCACTGTTTGCAGTCCATCATTCAAGGTCTCAAGCCTGTTTAAGGAGAGTTGCTCCCTTTGAGATCAAGGGAGCATCCTTCACCCCAGAATATGGATGTTGGGAGATACTGATAATGTTATGGCTTCTAAGGTATAGAAGTTATACCTGATTCTTCTTCTAAGGTAAACCTGACTCTTAGTCTTTTACTTATTAAAGAAGTTTCTAGCATGCTAGGAACCAACCTCTAAATGTTTTTCTGGCATCTTCCAGCCTGTAGCAATCACTTCTTGATTTTATTTGATCAAGCTATTTAATCATTTAGATTGCATCTGTCTATGACACAGCAATTTCACTTCTAGGAACACCTATAGAAATGCACGCAAGCGTGTACCCAAAGACATGTTTAAGAATGTTTGTAGCCATGTTATTTTTAAATATTTTTTAAAGATTTTTTTTAATCTATTTATTTGACAGAGAGAAACACAGCCAGAGAGGGAACACAAGCAGGGGGGGTGAGAGAGGGAGAAGCAGGCTTCCCACCGAGCAGGGAGCCCGATGTGGGACTCGATCCTGGGTCTCCGGGATCATGACCTGAGCCGAAGGCAGTCGCTTAACCAATTGAGCCACCCAGGCGCCCTGCCATGTTATTTATAAGTAGTCCCAAACTGGAAACCTAATTGTAAATTATGATATATTCATACAATGAAATACTATATAACAATAAAAGTGTGGGGGGAACGATGGCTACACATAATAGATGCATAAACCAACTGTACAAGGTCAGACATAAACACTGAATATTTAAATTTTTTTTATTTATGTAAAGCTCAAAACAAGGAAAAGTAATTCATGCTGTTAGAAGTCAAGATAGTGGTTACTTTAAGTAATAGTGACTACAAAAGGGAAAGGGATAATGGTTTATTTCTTGCCCTACCTTGTCATTACATACGTGTGTGTTCACTATGTGATAATGCATTGAACTATATACCGTTTTGCACAATTCAATAAAAAAGTAAAACAAAAAAAAACCCCAAGATATTCAAATTCAAAAAGTTTCGTAAAAATTATGTCTCCCTTGTATTTTTCACCTTCGTGGGAGAGTTTTAATTATTGAGAGGTAACTGGCAGAGCTCCTCAAACTTCACTGTACATATGACTCACCTGGGCTTCTTGTTAAGAGTCAGACTTGCTCCTGTATTCTGGGGTAGAGCCCAAGATCCTTGCATTTTTAGCAATTTCCCAGGCGATGTCCATACTTTTAGTAGCAAGGGACTAGGGCAGCATTTCCCAAAATATTTTCCACAAATAGTTGAATGAAGAGGTATAATCATCAGGAGGGATGGAGCACTTTGGGAGACACAAGCAGGTCTCTGGGGTGTATGCACCAACTTACACTTGGCCGGCAGGTATGAGAGTTGCGGCTCCTCACCATCACTTGGTACTGTTAGTCTTTCAATTGGGGCCATTCTGATGGGTGTGGAAAGAGTGCACCCTGCAGCCTTAAATTTTATTGTTCCTCTTGCTCTTAACTTTAGTTGCACAATGAAAGTCCCTATATACCATTGGGCACGTGGGGGGCTCAGTTGGTTGAGCGACTGCCTGCAGTTCAGGTCATGATCCTGGAGTCCCGGGATTGAGTCCTGCATGGGCTCCCTGCTCATCAGGGGGTCTGCTTCTCCCTCTGACTTTCCCGTCATGATCTCTCTCAAATAAAACCTTTAAAAAAAAGGACCTGCATACCTTTTTCTTTAAATATTTTTGTTTTTAAGTACTCTAATCTCTCTACCCAATGGGGAACTTGAACTCACAACCTTGAGATCAAGGGCCGCATGTTCTACCAACCAAGTCAGCCAGAGACCCCACCTACATATAAAATAAAAAGTTTCTTAGAACCAAAGAATAAACTGACCGAGCTTTTAACTATTACTTCGGTTAGGCTATGCTAGTTCAAGCCTTAGGTTCAGAAAGCCATAACGAAGGCTCACATTTATGGAAGTTTAGCCATTTTGGCCATGAAACAAGTTTAGGCAAGGCCTAAATTTCCTTAATGAGTTCCATGTTTTGGGAAATTAGGGACTTTACTGTGTATGTGAAACTCTGAGACAGAGTTCAGATACTGGTTCAAAACAGAAGCTAGTCACCCACAAAAAACTAAAAGATTTGAAGAATCAGATTAGCCAGTAAAATTCATCTCGTTACCATTCTGGTCACTTTGGGGGATTTAGCCAAAAGTGATATACCAAAAGCCTCTATGCCTTACAAAATACACAGAGGGGTGCCTGGGTGGCTCAGCTGGTTAAGCATCGGAGTCCCGATTTGTGGCTCAGGTCATGATCTCCAGGTTGTGAGATCGAGTTCTGCATGGAGCTCCACACTGGGCATGGAACCTGCTTGGTATTCTCTCTCTCCTTCCCTCTCACTCTAAAAAAAACTACACAAAGAGGAAGGGAAATGACCATCTTCTTTTGGGGAGTGATGGGCAGTGAGAGGGAGGAAGAGAATATTAAGCAGGCTCCATGCCCAGCACAGAGCCTCACAGGGGTTTGATCTCACAACTGGGAAATCATGATCTGAGCAGAAATCAAGAGTCCCATGCTAAATCAACCAAGCCATCCAGGCACCCTGGGAAATGCCATCTTGACTAAAACTGCAATTATTGCGATCGCAGTAGGCAGAGATCAAATACCTAAGCTGCTTTTATCTTGCTCCAAACTAGTGCTGGAGCCAGCCTGGAGCCCCTCTTATGTCTTCTTACATGTAAGTCCTCCTTTGTCTGATTTAAGTGTTGCAGGTACTTTCTCCAAGTCAGCAGCTTTTTTTCTTTATGGGTATCTTTTAATTTCTTAAAGATTTTATTTATTTAGACAGAGAAAGAAAGAACACAAGCAGGGGAAGCAGCAGAGGGAGAGGGAGAAACAGACTGTGCACTGAGCAGGGAGCCCAATGCTGAGCTTGATCCCAGGACCCTGAAATCATGACCTGAGTTGAAGATGCTTAACCGACTTAGCCACCCAGGTGCCCCTATAGGTATCTTTTAAACAACAGACATTTTTAAACTTGAAAAATTTCTTTGATGGTTAGTCCTTTTGCACTTAACTTTTGAAGCTAACCAAACTTCAAGACTACTTTCTTCTATATTTCCCCCTAGAAATGTTATAGGTTTAGTTTTTGTTTAAATCTGTCTTTTTTGAGTTTTATATATACCGCTGGGGTTACAGTTGAGGTTCAATTTTTTCTTCTTCCCCATAAGGTTATCTAGATGTTTTTGACCCATTTGTTGAAAAGACTGTTCCCCCCCGCCCATTGAAATACCATGGCATTTTTGTCAAGTCTATTAAAATCAACCTGGGGATCTACTTGTGGACTCTCTGTTCTCTTCCATTGATATATATCTATCCTTAGGCCAATACCACACTATCTTGATTACTACAGTTTTGGGTTTTTTTTTTTAAGATTTATTTATTTGGGGGGGTTGAGGGGCAGAGGAAAGGGAAGAAAATCTCAGGCAGACTCCCCACTCAGTGCGGAGCCTGATGCAGGGTTCATTCAGCCCCACGGCCCTGAGATCATAACCTGAGCTAACATCAAGAGTCAGATACTTGGGTGCCTGGGTGGCTCAGTGGGTTAAAGCCTCTGCCCTTGGCTCAGGTCATGATCTCAAGGTCCTGGGATCTAAGCCCTCTTCGGGCTCTCTGCTCAGCGGGGAGCCTGCTTCCTCCTCTCTCTCTGCCTGCCTCTCTGCCTGCTTGTGATCTGTCTGTCAAATAAATAAATAAAATCTTAAAAAAAAAAAAGTCAGATACTTAACTGAGTCATCCAAGCACCCCTTGACTACTGTGGTTTCGTATAAGACTGGCTATCAGAGTAACTCTGTTCTTTCCCAGAATTATTTTAGCTATTCAAGATTCTTTGTATGTCCATGTATATTTCAAAGTCAATTTATAAATATCTGCCAAAAAATCCTGGGGATTTTTCTGCAGGGATTTTGATAAGCATTGCTTAGAATCAATGGGGGAGAACAGATACCTTAAAAGTACTATCTTCCAATCCTCAGATATGACACAACTATCCATTTGGGTCTTTTAAAACCTTTAGTAATGTTTTGAACTTTTCAGTGTACAGGTTTTCACATATAAAAAGATTTACCCCTACTTAATTTTGGTGTTATGGAAAATTATATTTGAATTTCATTGACAGTAGAGATGCAACGAACTTCATGTTGATTTATCTCCTGCAAACTTGTTAATTATTAGCAGCAATTTTTTGTCCTTATGAGATTTTTTTGTATGTGCTCATGTCATTTGTGAACAGACAGTTACTCCACCCTTTTTAATCTACTGCACCAACTAGGACCTCAAATACAAGTCTGAATAGTGGTAAGGTCATACATCCTCACCTCGGTGGAGATCTTGCAGGGGAGGGGAAGTGTTTAGTATATCCTTAAATATGCTACCACTAGGTATTTTATAATTCCCTTTATTATGTTGAAAACATTCCCTTCTCTTCATTTGCTGAGAGCTTTTACGAACCTTGTAAAATGTTTTTATTGAAGTTTGTAAAGTGATCACATGGCTTCTTAATTTTATTATAGTAAATAATACTGATTTTCAAATATTATACCAACATTGCATTCCTGAGAAAACCCCACTTTGTCATCATTAAGGTTTTATAATACTTGAAAATCAACTGTACAAAAATTCCTTTTTCTACATTGCTGGATTCAAATTGCTAATATTATGTTAAGAGTTCCCTCCTGTTTTCTAAAATATTACATGATATAATTTCATATTTATATTTATGACAGAATCTGGGTGTAAAATTTTCTTTGTGGGAAGAATAGTAATTTAATTTCTCAAACAGATACAGGAATATTCAAACTCTCTATTTCTTTTCATGTGTGTTTTGGTAATTTATGTCTTTCAAGAAATTTATCTATCTCATTTGTCAAATTTACCAGTATATTGTATCTAAACAATGACAACCCGGACAAAGGCCCGTCCTTCCCTTGGGTGAGGCCAAATTCCTTACACCACACAGCCTTTGTTATCAGGAAAGACTTGGTGATTTAGGGGTAAGGAGTCATGGTGTCTGTGACCTACTTAAAAGAGAGAGCAATATGGGGTGCCTGGGTGGCTCAGTCATTAAGCCTCTGCCTTCAGCTCAGGTCATGATCCTGGAGTCCTGGGATCAGGTCCTCCATGGGGCTCGGTGGGAAGCCTGCTTCTCCCTCTCCTAGTTCCCCTGCTTGTGTTCCCTCTCTCACTTTATCTCTGTCAAATAAATAAAATCTTAGAGAGATATAGAGAGAGCGCAATATGTAGCAGACATAAAACCGAAGAAGACATATGGGAATTTATTATACTATTTTCACAACTTTTCTACAGATGTAAAATTTTTGAAAAAGGTTAAATGATATATTCATATTCTATAATCCAGCAGTTTAAAGAAATTACCAGAAAACCACACACATATTCAACACAAGGAGCTTTATCACACATCAAAGTTTGAAAACAACCTGAACACCCTACAAAGAGGATGTGAAACAAACGACAGTACATGACACCGAACACTCAACCAAAAACAAAATTACATTTTTTCCTCAAAGAGTCTCTCTGTGGGAAAATTTCACTATAGACCATCCAAGGAAAAAGTTGCAACACTTAATATATGACCGCCTCCTATATGCATAGGAAAAAGACTGCAAAAAAAAACCCTCATGATCTAAACGTGGTCGTCTCTGAATGCTGGGGTCACAGGTGAATAGGGCTCTTCTTCGCACTCCTTTTCTCAGTTTAAGCATCCCAGAGACTCTCATCACTCCAGGGGCACCAGAAAGGACAGCCTACATCGACTTAAGGGTTTAGCAGGCCAGGGGGCCTGGGTCTGGACTACCCCGAACACAGAGATACTGCAGGCCCCAAGAGAGCTCAGCGGAGTGGAAACCACTGTGGACTGGACAGATGTGTCCACTGTGAGATGTGGTCTCACTCCCTCCGAGACAGACAAAGGTTGGGAGACTAAGACAGTACATGTAACAACGGTGAAGCTGCATACAAACACAAAAGCAAATACTTTTCTAATTCGTTCCACAAGTACATTCATGGACTTGGTAGCTCTTATTACAGAAAATCCACATGGAACAATGAGGTCTTGAGTTCAAAGATCAGAATGGAGATTTTAATCTGTGCTTCCTACACGGTTTAGCCTTTCTGAGCCTATTCCCACCTCTGAAAAACTGATGAAGATCATTTTAACCACTATCTTTCCGTGTCTAAAGATTATTGTGGAAGAGGTCTGTGAGGATAGTCTCTGATCTATAAAGTACTTTGTGAGGTTAATGTTCTTTTAGGGCATGAATGGTCCAAAATACTGTAGTATCTATGAGAGGCGGCCTTGGGTGAGAAGAGCAGCAATTCGGTGGGCCAGTGGGCACTGCCACGAGAAACTCGGGGCGGACAACGGTCAGGTTGACAAGGACAATCAACTCCATTTGACAGGCTGCACAGAACACCTGGGATCCAGGAGCTGACTGGTCGGAGGCCCTGCCAGGGAAGAATTAGGAGGGCAGAAACCACCGGACGGCGGGAGGTGAGTGTGTGAGACTCCTTGGTTTTCACCACAGACCCAGACACGGGCGAAGCTGTATTAGAGAATATGGTGAGGAGCTCACGTGATGCCCCCAGTGCACTGTGGGTGGGGAAAGCTGCCCCAGGCCGTAAAACCTGGGGCTGCACCATTGTCTAGGCTGCGAACTGAGGAGTGAGCACGTTTCCTCTGGAAGCGCCCATGTGAGCCAGCTGGCAACCAACATTAGTAGAAAGATTATCTTGGCAGGGCGTTAGAAGCCAGGGATTGGACAAGAGGTCTGCCTAAACTGCTGCTGGAGATGTGGCAACAAGAAGCAAAACTGGCTGTGGAGGAAATATTTTGTTTTTCTACCCTTTTTATTTTCCTCCCTGTAATGCCAAGGACCAATCTTTCTGGGTTTGGGGTCAGTGACGATACAAACAGCAAGGAGCTCAGCCCCTCACCAAGATTCCTCTGACAAAAGCGATCTACTCTGATGAGTGTGAAATTGACCCATTTATTTCACTAAATCACTGTCACTCGGTTACACTCAAAAAATTTTTCCCCAAAAAACCCAATTCACTGCTTTCTGCATTAGGAACAACAAAAGCAAAAAATATTGTCAAATTGGGATGTTAAGAGGTAGGCTGGCCACTCAAACTGGAAAAATAATACAAATGCAAACGCCGGAGGTTAAATTCAAGCAATTTATTGTAAACAGGATTACCCTAGCGCTCCACAATCCTGGCTGCGTCACATGCTCTCCCTTCCACATCAACTAGGCGCAAAGAAGACTTTTTTAAAAAGTCCTAAGTAACAAATAATTTCATTTGTTTCCCACAAGTCCCATTTATTAAGCACTGAGTAAACAGCAGTATCCGGGGTAGTCTGTTATTGCTCGTGGACTGCAGCTTGGACCCATTTCAACGAATCCATTAGTTTGCCTGAGTGATCCAACAGCAGCTCGAGATCCAATCTGGAAACCAGACAACGCTGGAAACACCCTGCACAACAACCACAGGTTCCTGGAAGACTACATGAGATGCCTCTCAGATTTCTTCATGTGACTTTCTCATAAAAATGACACTGTTAAATTTCCCTCATTTTTTTAAAAAGAGCTAAAAATTACTCAATAACACATAATTTTCCACAGAAAAGGTAGGTGGATTATTTACTCTTCCAGTGGCCAATTTAAACACTCAGGGCTAATTTTAGATCCCTCTTGTATATATTTGCAGTTTGATGAAAAGCTGCATAGTCTACAAATGCATAAAACCAGAAGGAAGTGCTGGCTCACGCACCTTCTGAGGGACAAAGACAGGCTTCCCACGAGGAAGCTCCCGCAGGTAGGGGTAAAAAGATGGGTACAGCACCACATTTATCTGACAGTAGATTGGAGTCCCGCTTTCGAAAGCAGCCTCCACAGTTGTGATTATATCATTCTTGCCCCAAATGTAGGTTATCTGGGAAATGGCAAATGTGAAAACCGAAGGTGTGAAAAGACATGACTACAGAAAGAAGTCCCGGCCAGTCACTCACGTAGAGGTAAGATGCCATCGGAGAACGCCATCCTATACTCTGCCTGAGTTAGTGGACAACGGGGCCAAGTACTGTTACTAGTGCCTGTGTGTGGAAGGATATTCACAATTTCTCCTGAAGCAAGTTTTAATAACAGTAAATATTTCAAAACAGCTGTTAAATCTACAGTAACAATTTCATCTAAAATAGTATCTCATGAAAAAAATAGTTTTTAAAAGTCCACTCCAGTCTTCATCTGTGTTTGTATGTTTATATTTATATATTCAAAAAATAACTTAACACTTAAGGCAATATTAGACTGGTAGCAAAAAGGGATTTGAGAGTCTTCTGGAGATCACACTATTTAAGAGTCAAGGCTTTATTTTTTATACCTTCAAAGAGGTGGCTTTGTACTTGCCTTTGAAATTCATAACGGGCCAAGTATTTTGGTTCATATACTGACTGCAATATGATGGTAGCAAAAAATTTTAAGTGTTTATAACAGCTGACGTTGGAAAAGCATGTCACACACTCAGTGGGATCTGAAGTTGACCCTATTTGTACTCATTAAATAAATACAATAAATGTTATTGATGGGAGAAGGTAAAACTGATGGAACACTGCAAACCAACTATGAACAAGAATGTCAATATAATTCAATCAGAAAGAAACAAATCACAGTAATCCTGAGAAATTCAATTTGGGACAAAATTGATGTAAGTTAAGTCTGTATTTCTAGCGTTGTAAATAAGTAGGGTGTTCTAGGGTTTTCCAGCATTTTGCTAGTTTGAATAAAAAACATGTTCAAATTTTATAAAAAGATTAAAACCATGCTTTATATAATCAGCAATTTCACTAATAAAAGAAAATTACTTTGCTTTGTTCATTATCTGCCAAATGTTAATGTTCTCCATTGATTTACATGAAACCACTGTAGAAAGCACATTTGAGAATCAGTTTTTAAAAAGATATTACCTTTCTAAAGGTTTTAAAGCCTTTTCTGTCAACCTAGGAGGCTTTTAGAAAAAAAAACAAAACAACTAACATATTGTCTTCTGACAAGTGACTATTTTACAGAATAGGGAAGGGAAGATTCTAGAGGCGTATCATTCATCATTTTAAGTATTGTTATAGAAGGGAAATTTCTCTTAGGAATGAAAAGAAAAATTTTAAAATATTTAAGAGGCATGTATTTAAAAATATTCTACATCTATAAGATTTTGTAATTTAATTACTTTGGATTTTTAATATTTCTACATAATGACATTTGACAAACTCTTTTTTTTCTGTTTGTCTCTCTAATAGTGAAGCAGAAACTATGGAAGTGGCCGAGGTTGTTTTCCTAGCCCCTGGAAGACTCAGGGACGCATCCACCTGCACTCTCCCGTCCTTGAGGAATCTTCAGAGTTTTGCAGCCATGAAGTTAATATGTGGTTTCACAAGGGGAAACAGTGGCAAACCACGCTTGAACTCAGTCATGTTCTGAATCACTTCAGGCTGCAAAGAAAAAAAGTTCTCTTAAGTGTTTATGGTCTAAAAAGGCAGACTGACTAGAACGCTGACTTTTTTTCCTTTTTTTTTTTTTTTAAACATACACACTAGTTTCTACGCCACATATTACGATTTGCTCTTCCTGGTTCAGCAGGGCTGGAGGGTCTATGCAAACCTATGGTGAGTGTCTGAGTGGGACCTAGGGCCAAAAAGAAGATGCCTGGTTTTCCTCTGGGCATACAAGGGCAAGGACACAAGAAGGGGCACACAAGTCCGCAGGAGGATGCAGAGGCTGGTGTGCCTGCTCAGCAAGGGCCTGGGCACATGGCCAGTTCCCTCCTCCTGCCAGTAAAGGCCAACCTTTCCAGATGATTAAAATATCCTGGCACCGTGAAAGGGGTGAAAGGGGCTGGAGGTACTCACTACAGAGCAGCATAATTGTTCAAACTAGAAGCAAAGGCAAATAAGGTCAGAGGCTGAGTCTTTCTGCAGATGACAAAGGCACAACCCCTGGGAGCTGTGAGAATGGCGACCCAGCCTTTAAGGGGAACATAAAGTAGAGGCCCAAACACCTGGTGACCTGAAACCTCTAGTCTTATGTGTCCTAGTGAGCAAGCTCCTTCCAAGCAGGAAGTCCTCTAACCATGCACTCCACGCAACATTTGCATTTCTTACTTGTGGCAAGGCTGGTGCTTGTGACAAATTTATATCATTCTGACATGGGAACTCTCCAACCACAGGACCTAGAAAAAAATAAAAGGTTTGCTAGTGATTTACTAAATAATGGCATACAAGAGCAACTTTAAAAAACAAAAACTGAAACCAGACTTGGTCCATTATGAAACTATCCCAGGTCCATGTCCTCTCAGGCTGCGTGCTCCCCAAGACCTTGATTTCTGGTCCTACCTCCTATCCAGACTTTACCAGTGATGTTCACAAGGTCACTGTGGCTATAAAACCTGGCCCACTGCAACTTTGGTGCCCAGGCCTGGCCTCCCTGGACCGAGGCTCTGACCACCAGGAAGGATCCAGTAAAACAATCTAGAAGGTCAGGGGAGCTAATGGTTATGAGGCAAACCTTGGCCACTCGGAGACAGAAAATGGGAAGGGCTGAACAGATGAACTGCGTGTAGTGGTCCCACACAGCTTCTCCAAAGATGTCCTGTGACTAACTGCTGTGTTTTCTTAAAAAACTGTGACCAGCTTGGCGCTGTGCCCCTAATGCTGGCACTCTCCTTCATTGCCTCATTTCCCTTTGCCCCTTATTTTTGCTTTGACAGAGCAGACCCTGCCTCCAGTTCGTCCCCTCTCTGCCTCTTTACTCTCTGGTGTGCTCTATTACGGGACATGCCTATGGCAAGGGACAACCATCATGTGCCTAAAAGTATACTTTATAAAAAAGTCGATATTCAATACTTACAAGAATCCATTTCTCTGGCAAGAACATGGACGGATACCTTATGTCTCCTTGGGGCATCTACTGCCAACATTTCCTAGGGAGAAAGAACAGCAGGGTCACCCTTCTGCCCCACTAAGGAACTTAAAATGAAGAACTCTTTTACGAATGTGGAGAATCAGCTCTCACATAGCCAGAAACAGAAAAGATGTTTCCCTTCACCTAAGAGTATTTCCTTTCAACTCTACAAAGATTAGGTAAGGTAGGCAAGAATTATTATTAACCCCATTTTACAAATGAGAAAATGGAGTCCACAGAGATTAAGTGAGATACTCACACTCCTACAGGTAATAGTAAGTACCTGGGCTGGGACTGGAAACCTAGCCTACCCCGACTGGGGCTGGTGCAGGGCTACACCTAGTAACCTTTAGTGACCCCAGAGGCGATGGCTGGAGCTTAGTCAAGGGATGAGCACAGCCTGCTCCTCTAAGAACCTTCTTAGATTCTGCACCAGGGCAATACTGTGGTTCCTCATCTACCAAAAGAGAAAGGAAACTAACATTTCTCGAGTCCCGCCATGCATCAGGCACTCTCCTGCTTCAGCCCACTAGTGTCTCTGTAAGCTGGGTGTCATGATGGTCTGATTTTAGAGACACAGAGAGCTATGACGACCTGCTGAAGTCACACAGCTTACAGTGACGGTAAGAGAAGAAGGAAGCCGGTTCTCTCGACTCCACCTGGCTGCTTTGATAGACTTCCCTAGGTCATACCGTGAACACCACTACTGCTGAGCTGGGAGATCCTGTTGGAAGGTGTCTCTTGACTTTCTCCTTAATGCTGGACCACTATCTGTCCTTCCAAAGGGAAAACACAAGTCGTGAGGAAGCCTCCCCTGCTGACACCCTCAGAGGGAGAAATCACTGACAAAGCCACACCAGTGCATTAAGTGTGGATGGAGCAGCTATGATGAGCGGGTCCTGTGCAGGTGCACTGTGAGCCCTGCAAACACTGCACCACAACTGTGAGCACGGCTCCCGCCAGCTGCCAGGACGGCCCAAGTTCGCCCACAGGCCTACCCGGGCCCCCCAGCCTTGCCTCCAGTAAGATGAGGTACCTCACCTGAGATTGTCCCACTTATTGAGTAAAAAGTTGGCTTCCAAACATCTATTCACGATCCCTTTTCACCCAAACCTTCACTGCCCTCTTATCAATCTCTACCAGTAGAGTGTAACACCGTCTCCAGTTTCAGACTAGTCTCAATTTCCTGACCCACCCTGGACAATCTCCTTCCTTCCTTTTCTTCCCTTTCTCTCTTTTTCTTTTTTTTCTTCCTTACATCCTTCCTTTCTTTTTCTTTCTTTCCTTTTCTTTTTCTCGCCCTCCTTTTTTTTTTACGATTTTATTTATTTATTTGAGAGACAGAGAGAGAAAAAGAGAGAGCATGACCACGGGGAGAGGCAGAGGGAGAAGCAGACTCCCTGATGAGCAGGGAGGCTGATGTAGGACTCAATCCCAGGACCCTGGGATCATGACCTGAGTAGAAGGCAGATGCTTAACCAAATGAGCCACCCAGGTGCCCCAATCTCCATCCTTCTAAATACAAATCAAACAATAAACAAATTGCATTTTCTTGCAAACTATATTCTAAGGAACACTGGAGTCCCAGGACATACTTCTATTTTGTGGAGAGGGAAAAAAAAAAGGATGCATGCTGAATCACTTTAGTAAATTTTGTTGGTCGGGGCGCCTAAGTGGCTCAATGGGTTAAACGTCTGATTCTTGGGTTTCAGCTCAGGTCATGATCTAAGAGTTGTGAGACTGGGCTCCATGCTCAGTTTGCTAGGAATTTCTCTCTCTCCCTCTGCCCCTATCTCTGCTCACAGTCTGTCTTCAATCAATCAATCAATCAATAAAATATTTTTTTAAAAGTTTTGTTAGTCAAAATTAAATGCTAGGCTAAAGAAATCTTTACTGTGGAGTTTCTTATAATGTTTACAATGCTAACACACTCTGTTGATTCTCCAAAAACAAGAATAAAGAGTGTAGTCTTTCCCAAACTTGTGTGGTCATGAAACCCTTTTTTGTAGGTGTACTTACCAATATCTTGTGGAAGACTAGTGTACGATGGAACACAGGTAGGAAAAAGATGTTCTAGGCTTAGCTTAAGCTTGGTAATAAAACTCTTTTTTCTTTTTTTCTTTTTTTTTTTTTAAGATTTTATTTATTTAACAGAGAGAAACACAGCCAGAGAGGGAACACAAGCAGGGGGAGTGAGAGAGGGAGAAGCAGGCTTCCCGCCGAGCAGGAAGCCCGATGTGGGACTCGATCCCGGGTCTCCAGGATCATGACCTGAGCCGAAGGCAGTCGCTTAACCAACTGAGCCACCCAGGTGCCCCTAAAACTCTTATTTTTTAAGACAAGAAAGACTCAGTCTTATAATTGCTATTCTTACAAAGTCAATAATTAGGTACTATTTGTAATGTTGAATGAATAATAGAATTTGTGGAGGGAAAGAAAAAAAACCTTCATTGCTTGTGGAAACACAAGAGCCAGTTATATTAGGACATCACTCTTTTTAAACACCTACAACTAACAATGCCTTAGAAACCAAAAAGAGCTGAACACGATCGCCCTTTCTTATAAGCTACTGGGAACAGATACCTAACCTCACAAAGCAAATAGTCTGAAGCAATAAATAAACACAACTAAAACTTATTTTGTAATATCAACAAGGAAAACATACTCTGATTCAAAGCATTCTGATTAAAACATTTAAAAAAACTCTGAGGCTGAGAATTACTACGGAAGAGGTAAGCCCAACGGAGACCCTTTATTAAACGCTAAGTGCCAATCACTTTGCACACCTTTCAATTAATACTCCTTTTTTTTTTTTAAGATTTTATTTATTTATTTGACAGAGAGAGATCACAAGTAGGCAGAGAGGCAGGCAGAGAAAGAGGTGGAAGCAGGCTCCCCGCTAGGCAGAGAGCCCGACTGAGACTCGATCCCAGGACCCTAAGATCATGACCAGAGCCAAAGGAAGAGGCTTAACCCATTGAGCCACCCAGGCGCCCCTCAATTCATACTCCTATTAATCTCTATTGTGTAGATAAGACAACTGAGATTCAGAAGTTCTAGTCCCTGGGGTCTTCATTCAGAAGCCACACACACTCTTGTTCCTGCTTCCCGGGTGGATGACCCTTCACAGAAGGTGAGCTGACCGAGGCTGCAGCTCTAAGCACGGCAGTAGGTTCAAAGCAGTAACGTACAACACAGAACAAATAATAGTTGCTTATAAGTCAAAATCTCAACATGTAAGTTCAACTTACCTTGTAGAATTTGATGATATCTTCCTTGGTAAGTGTCTTTAAATATGCAACTTCCGTATTGTCTGAAAAAGCAAACAATAATTTACTAATATTTCCATCTTAAGTACCCAAGAATACTACAGTAAATGACAATATACTTGACTCCAGTGCTCTTAGGTCTCCCTATTTTTAAGTGATCATCTGCTCCTACAAGTAGTAAGGGGATAATTATCAAGTAAAGAGTCCGAAGATATCCTGGCTCTCTACTCAGCAGCTACTGGATCTGTAGGCTCATCACGTCAACTTCTCTGAGCCTCAGTTTCCTCATATGGAAATTGGGGATAATAACTACATAAAGGGGCTGTTGTGAGAACTAGGGAAAATGATGAATGACAGTAACACGATGCTACCATGTGGCAAATGCTCAAGAAATGGTAGGTACCACTACCAATGTCTAAAAAAATGACAGGTAAGGAAACGGGAGGCCCCAAAAAAGGCATCTTGCACAAGGTCTTCAGCTTGTTGGTGTCAGAATGAGAACACAACCCAAACCCCCTGACTTCCAGTGCAGCCTGGCACTCCACACTATTAATCTCTCCTATAGGAGAAGGAAGCTGATGCAGGAGACTTCAGGGAGCACAGCTGTCCCAAATGTAAGGCACCGACACATTTTTGGAGATCCCTGCAGGCAAATGTTTAAACCCCTGTGCCTCAGGGCAGCACTTATCTCAGGGGAGTTCAAGCTACACATTTTCCTTTTTTTCTAAGTACAGTATCTGTGCTCAGTGCCTCAGGGGCACACTAATTGCACACAAAAAAAGTGAAATTAGATTTATTATTACTGCATTATTAAACACAGGGAGATCCAGCTCTAGTTTTGGAGAAGAAAAAAAAGATAAAGCTTTTAATAAAAACTGTTACTATGTTAAAAAATGGCTCTTGGGAAGTGCTACGCTCCACACCCCCACCAAATTAGCACTGGAACATCACCTACACGACGAGTACCATTCTGGAGAATGGCCTCCGTGTCCTCAAATGTTACACTCATGTGTTGTAAATGTTGGGGCCCTAATTTTGCCTTACCTCTGTCAAAATTGTATTGCTGAGAGATGATTTCCCCCCAGTATTTAGCACACTCTGCAGACAGTTTCTTTGGTTTGTCTAGTCGACGGATTGCTAATGCCTGAATGTGTTTTTGAAAAGCTTCTTCTGTCATGTCCTCTATGGACTTCTCCATGGTGATTAGGAAAGCTTCCACTCTGCTCTCCAGGTAGTGAGGTGGCTTTTCTGACTGGATGATGAATCGTAAGCCCTGTATGCCGTTGGCGCGACGTGGCCCGCTGAAGACGATGTAGCCTGAAACACAACCCCAGCCCATCAGGACTCTGGCATTTGAGCCTCAGGCTACTTTTAATCCTTCAAAACTCACCCAATCAGAGCAATAAAATCTACTTTCAGGCTTTTTTATTATTTTATTATCCTATTTTATTATTATTATCCACCTCTGAAGAAATGTGAACAACTAGGACATCCTGAGTGCCTAAGGATAGAGCAAAAAAGCTCACTGAAGAACAGTTAGAAAGTTGGGAGATCATTCTTTTTCTTAAAAAGAAAAAAAGGAAAAAACCCTCTTCATTATTCAATCTCACATCCCACAACGGCTCCCTGTCCACTAGCTAATCATCCTCAATCTATGTGAAAGTCATTCCCATCCCTAGGATAGACTGAAATCATTTTCATACCCTAACCATGATTCCATCTTGGTTTCCTTTCACATCCAAGTTCCTTACATGAATCCAATCCTGGACCAACTCTATTCAGACTAAAAATCTCGAGAGACCAAGTAATAGAAGGTGACACTTCCGCTGTCGTCTTGTGAGCTCACGCACAACCACCCTTCTGCATCTTTTTCAAACTGAGCCTGTGGCCTGCGTCCTTCAGCTGCTCTCCCCTGAACCACAACTCTGACAGCTGTGGTGTCTTTGGGTCCCACTTCTGAGGAAGTCACTATCTTCGGCATGACCTTGAGTCTGAAGACTCTTAGCAACATTTACCGCACTGCACAGTTTTTGTTTATGGTCTGTCTCCCTGACCATAATGTCAGCTCAGAGAAGGCAGGAACTTCTCTTCTGCTCATTGATGACCAGACAGTGAGCTTCCTGAAGGGAAGGACGATCCACGGCTTATCGCTTTTCCACGACCAGCATCTAGTGTGGCAGTGGTTTAAAAAAATGAAAATACTTGGACAGATTCACCCAGTCCTCTTTCGTTGGTTCTTCCCAATCATTTTGGGGGCTTCTTTCTGTTCACAATGATTAAACCTGCCAAGGATCTCCAGGACTTTTAATAGTGCCTAAAACTCTGCCTGAAACATTTTCTCAACAAATACTTACTGAGTACCTTTTATATACTCCAGGCTTGGGATGCAAAGATGGGTAAGACATAATACCTGCCCTAGGGGAACACAAAGTTTCATGAATCTAAGCTTCTCTACATGGCTTGCTTTCCATCTTGCCTTCCATAATAAACAATCTGTTGTTCATATCTTCTCCCACTACCCAAAATGTCCTTTATTGACAGGTATGTACTGTAAACTCACGGTCTTCTCCATAAGAAGTGCTTTAATGTCCACAAGGTGTTAATTGCTTATTTTTTAGAAGTGGATTCCCCGTAAACAAAGTTTCCACAAGCCTTCTCAGTATAGCAAGCCTGCAGCACCGTGCACAGAGGCGGTACATGTGGAGAATGTTTGCTGAGGACAATGGGTGCTCAAAGTCTATGGTACCCTGCTAGTCCCCACTTCCCTCTCACCCAGCTGCTCCTTGGTGCGCAGGGTGTTGAAGCAAGGTTCGGAGATGATCTGACAGAAGAGCTCTAGAAACATATTCTCGGAGGTGCTCTGCATGTCTGTCTGGTAGTAAATCTCGATGCCACAGTTATTGTGAACTTCATTCCTCTGCTGATACACAAACCATCCTCCTAGGAAGTTTCAAAAAGAGAAAAGGTTCAAAACTCTTTAGGGTTTAATATAGCCAATGTTTTGTCTGGCTTTTTAAAGTTGTTTCATTTGGTTGGTGTTTTTCGGTAATTCTAAGCTATAATTAATTTATTAAGAATGTGGAAGTCAATTAATTTACCTAAGGGAAGCCTTTGTTAAATACAGCAATTTGAACTTGGCAGGTCCTCAATAACCATCAAATTTAAAGGGCAAAGAACTTATAAAAGACCGATTTTATGGCTAAGTATTAATGCTAAGACAGACCCACAGTTAATACAATGTACAAGTTAGTGTGTGTACTAGCTTAGAACTAGCTAATACAGATAAGAATCTCAACAGAAATACCAATTTTTAAAATGATCTTATTTATTTATTTGACAGAGGGATCACAAATAGGCAGAGAGGCAGGCAGAGGAAGCAGGCTCCCCGCTGAGCAGAGAGCCTGATATGGGACTCGATCCCAGGACCCTGAGATCATGACCTGAGGTGAAGGCAGAGAGGCTTAACCCTCTGAGCCATCCAGGCACCCATACCAATTATTTTTTAATAAACATAGAAAATAATTCTTTTAAAATTACTAGTTGTTGGGGTACCTGGGTGGCTCAGTTGGTTAAGCATCTGCCTTCAGCTCAGGTCATGATCCCAGAGTTCTGGGACTGACCCTGGCATTGGGCTCCCTGCTTAGCAGGAAGTCTGCTTCTCCCTCTACCACTCCCCATTTATGTTTCCTCTTCCGTTGTCTCTCTCTGTCAAATAAATAAATAAAATCTTTTTAAAAAATAAAATAAAATTGCTAGTTTTGACTTTATTATCTTGCATTTCTATTTAGCATTTTATTTTTAATATCAACATCCACACTGAAGATCATTTCACAAATTTACAGAAATGTGTACAAAGCTTGGAGATAACTTAGCCTAACACCTCACTGTAGAGATGAGGAAACGAGGGGCCTGAGAAGTAGGGGGACTTGTCTAAGGACACCACATTGAAACGGTAGAAGAGAGCAAAGACTAAAGCTCAGATGTGTTGATCAAATACCTCATCAGAGTTACAAAGAGATGATCATGCTTCAAGATTTAATAACTCTACCTCATGAGCCATCAATGTGACTGAGCATACATAATATTTAGTAATTAGTATAAGACTCCCAAAGATTTCTCAGAGTAGGAATGATATGTTCGTTTACTTAGGAATGGTGAGATGGTGATTTAAACATCAAGAGTGAGGGGAGGCACACAAACTGGAGTTGTATTTCGTCTGTTTCATTTTTCTGACCAGATCCAAGTTTGACCAACAGTCACATTTTCTGATTGTGTACCGGCAGCACAAAGTTTCCTCTTTGGGGGAACATGGTCTGTAAGGCTACTGTGACTTCCCCCCTCCTCTCAACTGCTGGCCTTTTCACATATATCCCACACTGTCCCCTTCACGATGCCTGACAATTTTCTTTTTAAACTGTAAGTATTGTCTTCTGGAGAGTTAACTGAAGGACTGGCTATGTAAGGCAGTCACAGCTGGTCAACCGGCTAAATGAGAATGATTTCCTAACACCCAGCATTTGGAGAGCGGGATGTGAACTGAGCTCTTTCTGAGCATGGAACAACTGGCAAGTGTACTTGGAAAGCAAAAGAGATAAGGCCCTAGGAGATAAGAGAGAAAGCAGGAGGTATGATAAAGGTGTGAAAGACTGATTTCATTTTGAAAACTGGTTTCTGGACTGGCCTCCCTTTGCCTGATGCCCAAGTGCTATGGTTTCTGACTGGCATATCATGATTCTTCCTCTCTGCCCTGCAGTGGTGAGAGACAGCACAAGTTTGACATGAACCATTATGAGGCCTGCGATGAGGCAGAAGAGCAAGAGCTGTGTTAAGGTATCTGTGAACATTCAACAACAATATCCTGAGGAAACACCATGCTGGAGTGGCTTTAGCAGCTTCTCAAAGGAGTCAGACACAGCCCCCAACCCTAAGGACTGTACAGTCCAACAATGGAGATGGAGGTGCACCTCAATCCCTGCGCAGGAGAAGAAGGGCTCAGTAGCCTCAACAAGGAAAGCTTCAGAAAACCTGTGCTGGGAGATGAGAAGAGGAGGACTACTTCCAGCTGGGAGTTTTAGGAAAATTTTAGTGCACTGGGTGGCTTGTAAGATGGGGCCTGGAAGGAAGAATAGGGTATAAGATGTCTAAGGAGGAGAGAAAGAGGGGGCATTATTTCAGGTGGACAAAACAGTGTGTGTGGGGGCGGGGGGGGCGGCTCGGAGTATAGACCACACATTCATGGGGAATAGCCAACAATCACATTTAGCTAAAAACAACAACAAAAAGAACACAAAAAAGTCAATGCTTCTCATCCTTGGTCTAATTTACTACCTATTATATAATTTTGAACAATAACGGAAAATAATACTTAATGCATTTTTCTATGAAAAGAAACCATTTTAATACAAAAGTAATCCAACATGGCAAACTCCAGTATATTAATCATTACCCATTCTTTTATGCTAATTCCTTATGAAATATGCATGTAATGAGTACGTGCTATTGTCTGTACCCGTGAGTTTCCTAAAACTATTTCTGCCAAAGACTCCTACGGGCTTCCAATTCAGTATTACGATACTAGTTTCCATTTTTCATAAACAGATCTTACTTCATGCTTCACAGTCACCATTTCTTTAGTTTTGTACCTTTTTTACATCCTAACTCTTCTACCTTCAACCACTAGTCAATTCCGATGTCATTCTCTTCAAAATAGTTGCCTACCTCCAGTTTTACCTCTTTGGCCTTCCTACAGAGAATCTCCTGGCAGAATTACTTCTCTTGAAGCATACTTCTATAAACAGCAGAGGATCCCATCCAGTAGGTCTTTACCATAAAACTGTATATTATCATCCAAGTGACTTCGACCCACCTGTAATCACCTCCAACATTAGGTCAAAGTAGTCCATTACCAAAGCTGGGACACTCCAACTTACCGTCAGGGAGCTGAACTTCTCTATACCGAACCAGCTGGCTTGGAAGGAGGGGTTTTGTATGAGCATGTTCAATGAGGGTGTCTTCAACCATCTGCATAATCCCTAGCGCAGCCTGTGGGAAAGAGCATAGCATATTACAAAACCACAAATGTTATCTTGTAAGAATAAAAATAGCCTACCGGGTAGGTGGCCCATGCAAGATGAAAACAACATGCTTGTGAAACAGACTAGTTTTTCATTAAAATGGATTTTTAAACCTTAAATATATTCGATCCTACTCAAATGGATAAAAATTGAATTTGACATTTGGCAATACAGTCAATATGGAAGAGGTGAAGAAAAACAGAGACCCACACCAACATCGACAATGCTCTCAGTGCTGTGGGAAAAGATACCACCACAGCTGGAGAGGTACTGGTGATGGAAAGCTGGTTCCAAGTCAATGACGCTGACCACAGACACAAAGCAAAGGAAGTGAGTGAGCATAAGGCTTTTAATAAAAAATAAAACTGAGGCACACAGGTGGCTCAGTCGGTGGAGCGTCCGACTCTTGGTCTCAGTTCAGCTCATGATCTCAGGGTTGTGAGATCGAGCCCCACCCCGTGTTGGGCTCAGTGCTCAGCAGGGATTCTGCTTGAGATTCTTTCTTTCTCCCTGTGCCCCACCCCCAAACACATGCCCTCTCTCTCTCTCAAATAAATAAATAAAACCTTTAATAAATAAATCTGACTTTAGTAAAAAATCCTGTCTCTGCCACTTACGAGCATCTGACCTCGGGCACACTGTTTTGGAGGCACTATAGTAGAGTAGTAAGGACAGTGTGGGGTCTTTTTTTTTTAAAGATATTATTTACTTATTTTCAGAGAGAGAGAGAGCAAGTAAGCACAAGCAGGGAGAGCAGCAGGCAGAGGGACAATCAGACTCCCTGCTGAGCAAGGAGTCTGATATAGGACTCGATCCCAGGACCCTGGGATCACGAACAGAAGGCAGTTCGTGAAGCTGAAGGCAGATGCCAAACTGTCTGAGCCACTCAGCCGTCCTGAAGTGCTGGATCTTGGGAGAGGCTGCCAGAATTCCAGAATGGGAATTCCAGAGAGCTTTCCATGTGCTAAACATTTGGCATGTACCATTTAATTTAATCTTTAAACTCTTAATTTACAGATGAAAAAAACTGAGTACTGAGAGGTTAACACATTTTGGAAAAGTAAGTATTTAGTATGTGGCAAGAGTCAGGATTTGAATGCAGCTGATTCCACACCACGTGCTCTTATCCACTCCACAATCCTGCTGTCCTACACAGAGTAGGGATAATTATTTCCATTGCCTCCTGTGACTGCACAAGGCGGCAAGAGTGGAGGAGGCAGCCACGAAAATAGGTCCACAGTTAACCACCATCATTTTACCCCCTCATATGCTGCCCTATCTTCCTCCATAGAGCAGAGAAGTCAACACTAACATGCTTATAATCACATTGTGGTGGTGAACAGTCTAAGGTCAGGGTAAAGAAAATCTCTTACACTGATCCATAAAAGTCTGCTAGAGCCTCAACCACCTACCTGCTTTGTTATGTTTCCATGGAGAAGGGCTTCAATGTGCAGCCGTGACAGGAGCTGAGGTATGAAGGCCTTAAGGCGAGGAAGAGTGACGTCTGTAAAAGTATAAAAAATAGTGAGCTCTGCCTATGAGGTTTCAAAAGAGACCATGCTAAGCTAATTGAAGACTTACAGAAGAGCAACAAAAACAGTATGGAGTTCCATATATCCTTTACCCAGCTTCCCCGAACATTAGCATCTTTTCATAGCACAATGGTCAAAACTAAGAAATTAACCCTGCTCCAATACTAGTCACCAATAGAGTCTTTATGTGATTTCAGTTTTTCCTAATATTCCTTTTTTGTTCCAAGATATAACCCATAATTCCATCTTGCATTTAGTAATGTGTCCTTAGTGCTGTAGGTTTCCTCTGATCCATCTTTCCTTGTCTTTTACGATCCTAAGATTTTTGAAGAGTTCTGTTCAGTTACTTTATAGAATGTTCTTTGAGTCTGTCCAGTGTTTCCCCATGATTAACTGAGCTCACTCAACTACTAAGAAGAATACCACAGAGGTAACGTGCCTTTATCGATGCATCACATCAGGGTTGTCAGGACACGCTGCCATCCTGGTGATGTTAATACTGACCACGTGGTCATGGTGCTGTCTGCCAGGCATCCTCACTGTAAGTGCACTGTTTTCATCTTTCAGTTGTAACACAGTAACTCATGTATGTTCTATAAGCAATTAGGTAAAGCTATGTGCCCATCAATGCTGACTTTTCCATTCTGATTAATAAATATTTATTTGGGAGGAAATATACTTTGAGACTATACAAATAACATCGTTTTCCCTTACTCATTAATTTTAGCATCCAATGGTGCACACTGCCTGTATCAATTACTACTATGGCATTGTAGTAGTGATTTTTCTGTTCCCCTCATCCCTTTTCCATGTATTGATTTGATTCTTCAATAACAAAGAGTCGTCCCTTCTCCATTAGGACATCATACTAGTAACTACTGCAG
Organism: Spilogale gracilis; assembly: GCA_004023965.1. Lineage (NCBI taxonomy): Eukaryota > Metazoa > Chordata > Mammalia > Carnivora > Mephitidae > Spilogale > Spilogale gracilis. The sequence goes on from PITA01012201.1 coordinate 30,073, forward strand.
TGGATGCTAAAAACAGTGACTAAAATTCAGAGACATAGAAAGGGAATTAACCAGTGCTTACTATGGGTCTACTGTTTTATACATGTTATCTTATAAACCTTAAAGCATGCACTACTGTCCCCGTTTCAGAGGTGAGAGAACCTAAGTGAAGACAGTTCGTTTCCTTCCAAAGTCATGAAGCTAGTAAGCTGCAGAGTTGGCATCTGACCCCTGGTCTGACTAATCCTGAAGCGCATGCTTGTTCTCCAGGGCCCGTGAGCACTCTCTGCAGATTGCTACCACAACATCACTCTCCCTGCCTACCCTGAAATGATCTGTTGACATTCAGACTTGGCCACTAGACTGGAAGTCCTTGACCCAAGAAACCCCACCTATAATTATCTTTATCTCAAGCACCTGAGGCCTGGGGCCTGGGGCACAGCAGGCAGTCGGTAAATGCTGAGGGGCTGAACTGAACTCTGAGGTTCCTGCCACCCCAGCACCTAGGCAGCTGACTGATTGACAGTCACAGTGGGGCCAGCCTCTCACACTGAAATGTCTCCACATTAAGCCATGGCAACCTTCCTGAATTGCTATGTGAGTACATACATATGTGCAACAGGATTATTTATTTGAGCAGAGAATGTCAACCAAAAAAGTACTTTCTCTATAAAAAACACATTTTAGGTTTCATATGTCTATGATATACTTTAGAGCTTATTCTGCTTAAAATTAATATACCATCTGACCCAGAATCTAAAGAAAGGGGGAAAAAAATCCAAAACTTTTGCTTTTTGATTATGTTGCGTACAGGTTTAAGTTTCAAAATAGGTTTTAAATCAATTATGTGTTATTTTTTTTAAAAAGGTAAAATTCTTGCAATTAACCAGACATGACTCAAACATTTTGCAAAGTATATTAACTGTCCAAATTAAAAATGCATTAGTTCTAGTTAATGAATTTTAGAATCTATATGCCTACCCAATGTCTGAGGCAACCAATAAAATGACTCTCAATACTCTGCTCTTGATTTATCACTGAAGACAGCAAAAGCATTAGTCTTACACAGTAAGTGTAAGTAAGGACTCGTCATAAAAGGTCATTATAAATTCAACAGTATTCTTTGAGCTGAGCATGTGGAGGAAATGAGTTGGTAGAGTAATGCTGAGAAGCGGGATGGATAAAACAATAAAGAGCACTATCAGTCTTCATTCTTTCCAATGAAACAATCCTGAAGTAATTTCATTCCATTCAGTAGGCATTCATTAGATGCATACTAAAGACATGCTTTACACTGGTTACCAAATAAAGAGGATAAAGAGAAGGCATAATCAGTGCCCTCAAGGAATTTGGGACTTTCAAACAAAACATCTGAAAAGTAGATTTAAGATTTTAGAAAAAAAGCAACAGAGGATGACTCTGTAGGCTTTATACATTTTCCAGTGTTTTAACTGAGCAGATCAAAAGATGCCTGAGCACGCTTCCTATGTGAGAAGACTTTCAAGCTCAGCCCTTTTATCCTCTTCTGAAAATTTCAATATTAATAAGGTTAAGTGTTTTGGTCAAATCCTTTAGTCACCTCAGAAATCTGCATTATGAAGTGTAATAACTAACTGCTATGGGTCCAGGGTGAAAGCAGCAAATGTGGCCACACTGAATACAGAAGCCACTTCAAAGGCTGCCATTTTTTTTATTAAAAAAAAAAGTATGCACAGCTGGTTTTAATAAAACTATAAATTATTAGAAACATAAACACTAGATATCAGGATAGATCAAAATGATGTTAGGAAAAAATGAAGAAGCTTATAAGCAGAAAAAGAGTCTCACCATCCAGGGCTTCCTTTAATTCATCTTTAGTCCAGGCCACCTCAGTCATCAGCAGGCGGAGGTAGTACATGGCATGCTGGTGTGGCTGCTCAGCTCGGAAGTTGTTCAGAGATCGCATGTACTGGTGAAGGGAGACACAGGTTCGTGATTTTGTAAATCCTTTTAAAATAATTTGAAAAGATCAAGTATAATCAAACTTCATTCTGCATAGATCCTGTGTCACTGGGATGCAAGAATATTTGCTTCTTTCTCCTTTTTGAAGTGAGGAAATTTAGAATGGGGCTTACTCAAATACTCTCTGATCCTTACATTAAAGGGCATGCTTTTTCTTTATCTGGGCTGCTGCTTTATCCACAGCATCTGACATGTATTCTAAGTGTTCTCACTATGGGACATCTTTCACCCTTCCGAAAGTCGTCCGTGGTTTTCAGGGCCTGCGTCTCTTGGTAGCCTTGGATTCTGTACCTTAAGGTCATTCCAAAAGTCTGTATAGGCTAGCAGCACATCCACTTACATATACAAAATACTGGATCTTCATCTGAAAACTATATTTGAAAATGGTAATTTTCTTCTGGTGTACAACTAAGGTCACAGTCTGGCTTTTAAAACTGCTATCTATCCCATATTTCCACTATCAGGCCAACTATGAGTAGAGTTTAAGGGGAAGACACATCAAGCCTAAATATCTGCCCTCACGCGACAAGGTTCTCATGGCAGGCAGACCTCAGTCTGCAGAATCATGTGTCCTTCTGAAGTGGAGGGTGGATGAAACTTTCCAGGGGTCCTTCACAGCTATTCGGTCAACCTCAGCCTTCTCTCAGAAAGTCAATGCTGCAACCTGCCCAGGGTTACTTCTGGGTAGAGCACAGGACTTAGCAAAGACAGGGTGAGAGGAATGCCACAGGGTTAGTAGTGCTTTTCCTCCTCTCTTAAAAAATGTTCACAATAAGGCAAAATTACTACCTTATAACAAGAAGATTATAAAAATAAGCTCAGAAAACTTACCGCCTCTTTGATAATTTCAAATCTTTTTTCATCAATCTCAAAGGTAGCCATTTTCTCAATAATCTTCTTTAGCAAAATTGGCTGCTTGTCATTGTAACCTTTCACCGAGAGCTAAAAAAAAAAGAAAGAGTTCAGCGTATTAGAAGTTTAAAAATATCTCAAAAAAACCTTCCAAATAAACACCTTAAGCTTGATTTTTAAATACTGAGAAAATCCCAAAGCCAGATATATTAAAATAAAAGTGAAGAAGAAATTCAATTCATTTATCTTCTCATAAATATAATTTAACTTAGGAAGAGAACATTAACCATCTTTATTTACTAATAACTCAAAAGACTAATTTTGTTATTCTTCAAGTCAACAAGAGGAAAACTCACATGATGCCATATTACAGCAGAACACACATCATCAAAATTCAAGTTCTCATTAAATCAAAATTAACTGTAGAATGCATTTTAAGTTTAATCTTCAAAAATAACTTCTAAGAATGGCAGGCTTAAGGTGGTTTTTATAGACATGGTAAGAAGGTAAAAATCACCAGTAGTATCATCTAGCCAACTGTTAGGAATGTCTCAAAATTGTTTATGCTTAAATATTTTTTAAAAATCATCTTTGGCGAAATCAGGCAGCCCCAATTTTGTGTGTGGGTGTGTATATTTTTGTGGCGTTTTATAATTTTTGTCACTCAGCACTGCCCAAAAAGGATCCATACGTCTCACTACTTGCTTGTTTGATGAGTTCTCCCGATGTATCAAAAGCCAATGGCAAAAGAGATGTGAAGACACACTGTCTATACTACCAGGATTTTTGCCTTGAAACAATTTACCTTACTAGTCTCCAAAAGCTAACACTGGAAAAGCAGGGGATGCCGATTATTGTATTTCCACACGGTGGCACCCATAGCAATAGAGGACCTACTGCAACTGGAAGACCTCTGAAAGCCTCTACCTTATACAAAATAATAGACAAGACTCCCAGGAGTGAAGGTCATAATTGGGTATGGAGAACACATCATGTACCATTGGAACTAGATTGACAACTAGCAGAAAGCTCGTTTTGTCATGAATTAAAAAGTATCTATTTTAGGCGCCTGGGTGGCTCAGTGGGTTAAAGCCCCTGCCTTCGGTTCAGGTCATGATCTCGGGGTCCTGTGATCGAGGCCCACATCGGGCTCTCTGCTCGGCAAGGAGCCTGTTTCCTCTGCTCACTCTGTTTGCCTTTCTACCTACTTGTGATCTTTCTCTCGTCAAATAAATAAATAAAATCTTAAAAAAAAAAAGTATCTATTTTAATGGTAATATGCTACTAAAACTCAATAGCAAAAAATAAACAACAGATTATTACTTTTCTATTTGGAATTTATTTTGGTCTCTGAGCTTCATATTTCCCTAGACTCTGAAAATGTTTACTTATGTATACACAAAGTGAAAGCTACCAGAAATTTTACTGTGGAGGGGAAAAAAAAAAAAGCACTGCAAAATAAAATTTAAAAACCCTAAAACCTTCTGTATAAGAATTGATAGAGTACAGAGTACACAGCACATGCTCTCATTTTAGTTGTTACTAAAACGTACAATATTTTTTTCAAGAAAGGTGAAGATGAATGTGTGCCATGGAAGGGATGTTAATATGGAAATGAGATAAAATTGAAACACATCAGAAATAGTTCCAGGAGAAAAAAATGAGCTGTTTCTTGGGATGTTTTTAATAATGCTTATTTTAAAACACACTTTTAGGTAGTTAATGGTGCATGATACAAAATAAATGAAAACATCAAATGTATCTGAACCCAGGAGTTTTCTACTGCTATCAGCAAAAATAAAGGAAGCTTATATAGGAGTAAAATTCAAACACCACAACAAAAACTACAGATACCTTTCCCTTACGGATATTAATACACTCAAACACATGGGAAGAACAACATGCTTTCAGAATTAATATGTTAAACATTTCAAGCAGAGGAACATGCAAATAAAGGTAGCACACATACATGTTCACAAAATGTACTAAACTCTACTGAATCATTCATTAGTGGAACTACTACTAATTTAAGTTCTTCAATCATTAAAAAAGTGCAAGGAAAAAACCATCAACCTTCTTGTTTAAAAAATGCAGAAGTTAATAGTTTTCCCAAGCTCAACATAATGCTTAAACGGTGTGGTGCCTTTTCTTTGGTTTTCATTTTACTTACAAGTATTGCATTCATTCCTGATGCAATGCCATAGCTCAAACCTGAGAGGCGTGCTGCATATGTATACTCTTTTAAATCATCCTTCAATAACCTGATAAACAGGTATGTCATGTTGCAATGGAGAGGATCAGCATAAATGTAGCGACTAACAAAAAGAAAAACAAAAGAAATGCTTTGATACCTCAGGCGGTGGCATGGTAATGAAGAAACATGACGGAAGAGTATGGATATGCAGCCTCATGATCTGAATTTCTAGGGAAACAGAATCGGCCAACCTTATGTTTTACAATGGCAGGAAGACATCATTCTGTTGTGAAAGACCAAGATTTCACATAAAGAATGGGTAAGATCTAAACCTCAATCAGTGTCCCATTTTGTTTGAGGAGAAAAATATGACAATCTGATGAAAGATGTTTTAAAAAAAAAAAAAACAGAAAAAAAGGAAAATTTGCATAATGTGAATGTATTCACTGCATACTTAGAATAAGAGCTAACTGAAAAATTAAATGATGAGAAAATATGATTAGTCATAAATATTTTTTTGAAAAGAAATTAAACTCATACCCTCAATCAAAAACGCTTCCATCAAATCAATATAAAAAAATGTTGATGAGTGGAAGGCTCTAAGACGTGGGTACTTACATACATCCCATAGATGGTATTTTGGAGGTCATAGCTCAAGCCTGCTAGCTCTGCTGCATATGCATACTCGTTGAGTGAGTCTTTGAGGAGCTCAAGGTACAAATAGGCCATGTTACAGTGCAAGGGGTCCACATAAGCAAATGGGCTGGAAGAAAATGTTGACAGTAAAATAGCTGATTTATTATTTCCCAATGTGATGGGGCCTTTTGAGATGGATCAAGAAACTGAACATCAGTTAATATCATTTCCTGAAGGTATGGTTTGAATTCTTGAGTCTGTTCTTCTCAGGAGACAAAAACAAAAACAAAAACAAAAACAAAAACAAGATGTCCAAAAGAGAAGCCTGAAATATGCCATGTGTGCTGGTGGTGGCGAGGAGGGAGAAGCAACTGTTTGCCCCAGATGGGATGTGGCCAGACTGACAAGTCAGAAATGCAGGTAAGGAGTGGGGACAGGCCAAAAGGCATGCCTGCGTTGAGGCTGAAAGGAGGAGGCATGGTGGGGGGGCCTGGCTGGCTCAGTTAGAAGGGCACACAACCCTTGATCCTGGGGTCATGAGCTCTAGTCTGGCTGCAGAGATTACTTAAAATGAAAAAATAAATTTTAAAAAAAGGAAGCATAAGCAACAGAGCTCATGTGGCATTTACATGTCCTCTTCCCTCTAAGCAAGCCATGCCCTGGGCGGACATAAGTATGAGACTGAGAAGTCTGTGCACTGTGATTTTTTAACTAAACGAGAAAAAGAGACTTGTGAAATGTTAGCTCATCTCTCAGTTTCCCCCCAAACTAATAAAGCTACAGCACTGTCAATGAAATAATTGGTAATTCCCACCATATAACTGCAGACAGAGCTAGGAAAAAATGTAAAACAAACAAACAAACAAACAAACAAACAAAAAAACCCAAAACTTAAGTGAAGAAGGGCAACCAAAATGAGGAAACAATCAAAGAGTGCAAGAGCTAAATAGGACCACAGAGATCACCTAACTTAACTCATTTCCCAAATAAGAAACACAGCTTTCTGCATGTCACCTGGGCCAGTAGTGGCAGAACTGGGATTCAAATGCAAGTCAAGTGACCTACTCATTTAACTGATGGTACTGCTTACTTTTAGGACAAACAAGTAAGAGTCATTCACTTAACAAATGTGTATCATGTGCTTACTACTATAATACATGGAAGCAGGTACGGATTAGAAGAGCCTAATGATAGGCCCTTCTCTAGGTACTAGGAATAAAATCAGGCAAAGTCATTGACCTGACAGAGTTTAATAGTCTAGTTGGGGGGGGGGGGGAGGAGAATAAATTTTAATATATCAAGTGGGGATAGTGCTATGAAAAAAATTAAGCAGGATAAGCAGAATGGGAGTGAAGGGTGGTGGTAATAAGATGGGAGGATTGCTAATTTACATAAGATAATCAATGCCTCTGTCATAAGGGGACATCTGGGCCTAGACCTGAAGGAAGCAAAGGAGCAAGCTCTGGGGATATCTGGGTTGGGCAGGTTGAGGAAACAGCCAGTGCAAAGGACCAGAGGCCAGGGGCCTCTTGGCTTGTTTGGCAGCAAATTAAAGTTTCACTCTATTTGCAGCACAGTAAATATAACAAATATACTGATAGCAAAGGCAACAATTTCATCAAAGCTGATAATGAAGCAAAAATAGAAGAGGCTTAACCACTAAGAGAATTAAAATCAAAGAGAAAATTCTATAACTACATAAACATTCACCATCTGGAAAATCTAAATGGATGCTCGGTCACTGTTTTTAAAGTACTGTATTATATACATGACAATTACAGTACTATATATAGTAAAATTAAAGTACTATATTATATACATGACACACTTCCTTCTTTAGTCAAACAACAGCTCAGAAACTCACAGCACAATTCAGAAAAGCAAAATTATCAAATAAAAGAGAATCTAGGGAAAACAACTTTAAAAAAATTTTAAAAAGAGAATTTAGGAAGGGCTTAGCCCCACAGATCCCTATGTGCCAATCTCAGGTGGAATTGAAAAGCCAGAAAAAGTCTGGTTGCTCAGAGCCATATGGCTCAAGCTAAGAACGTTATTCCAAGAAAGTGTCCTAAAATGCTGCACGCACAGTGGCTCTGTAAGAGAGAACATGATTCAACTGCAATACTTAAATTCTGGTTCCCTTGTTAATTATAAAAATATTATTTTGGGGGCGCCTGGGTGGCTCAGTTGGTTAAGCAACTGCCTTCGGCTCAGGTCATGATCCCGGAGACCCGGGATCGAGTCCCACATCGGGCTACCTGCTCGGCAGGAAGCCTGCTTCTCCCTCTCTCACTCCCCCTGCTTGTGTTCCCTCTCTGGCTGTGTTTCTCTCTGTCAAATAAATAAAATCTTTAAAAATATATATATATATATATATATATTATTTTGTATTCAGGTGCTGTATGCTTAAACATGAAATCAGAGTTTTTAAAACTGTAAGTATGGATAATATAATCTTATTTCTGAAAATACTAAAAGGTGTACACACACAGAAGATGTCTTGAAGAATATATAAGAAACCTAACAGTGTGACCTCTAGGAAGAGCAGAACGCAGAGAGAGGAACTTTTGGGAAGCAGACGTTTTTAATTCTAGGAACTCCACTGGGCAGTGTAGAGAATGCAAAAATATTGAATGGTCTCTCAAAAGATAAAGAAATTCATAATCACAGAAGTCAAATGGGAAAGTGGTAACAAGCTGCTTGAAATGTTACAAATATCGATGTGCATATCAAAAAAATAAAGCCAGCTTTGTAATGCTTTCTACCAACACTAAGCCATAGCTGGACAGCACATGTTCAGTGTGCAAAGTAACTCCGCAAGCTCCAGGTAAATCCATGAATCTTGGGCTATAAAATACAATTTTATGTCTCCATACAAGCTCAGCTGTACATATTGGTGAAAATTTAATTTTCTATTTAGAGTTTCTTTTTTCCTATTCCAAAACATTAAAAAATGCATTTAGTTTTAATTTCAAGTCAAGTCAATCAAACAAAAATTAGTGAACATTATTACATGATGATAGATTTCATACACACACACCACTGAATTTTACATAAAAAATTAGGAAGTAGAGGGATGCCTGGGTGGCTCAGTGGCTAAGTCTCTGCCTTCAGCTCAGGTCATGATCCCGGAGTCCTGGGATCAAGCCCCATACCGGGCTGCCTGCTCTGCGGGATGCCTGCTTCTCCCTCTCTCCACTCCCCCTGCTTGTGTTCCCTCCCTGGCTGTGTTTCCCTCTGTCAAATAAATAAAATCTTAAAAAAATAAAAAATTATAAAGTGGGGCACCTGGGTGGCTTAGTTGTTAAGTGTGTGCCTTCGGCTCAGGTCACCATCCCAGAGTCCCAGGATCGAGCCCCACACTGGGCTCCCTGCTCAACAGGAAGCCCGCTTCTCCCTCTCTCACTCCCCTTGTTTGAGTTCCCTCACTAGCTGTGTTTCTCTCTGTCAAATAAATAAATAAAATCTTTTTAAGAAATTATGAAGTATAAACTCACAAAGTAAAATTTGAATTGGATCATATACTTTACTATACAAATAAATAAAAGGAGACAGAGATGAGCTGCAGATTTATACTAAGAAATCATTCCAACAGTAGTATTCATAAATGTTACTAAAAATGTTCTTCTTTTTTAATTAAATCATCTTTAAGTGACCATGCCAAGAACAGAGAAAACTATATCTATTAATTTCAGACATTTAAAGTCTGGAAAAGACTCAAAACCATTCAGTAACTACTACCTCCTCCTCTGGGCAAGTTTTAGGAATACAAAACCGAAGCTACAACAGAAAACACCCTCAATTATTTAACGTTTCCTGAAATTTCTGGGTGAATCTACAACCTCCCCAGACTCCAAAGGTTTGAAGCCTACGAAGGTCCTCCAAATGGCTAACATAAATCATGTCAGTTAAAGGGTGTGCTCATCAGTGCAAAGGAAGAATTGACAACCTTTCCTTCTACAATATCCCTTACCAGCAGCAGTCTTTCCTGGTCCAGACTACGTAACTCTAGTTCCATTTCTACCCCTGGGTCCTTCCAGAAGCAAAAAAAAAACTTTCAGAAATAGGATTGATTTTTATAAGAAACTTTGTAGCTAGATTCATTTAACATACCTGAAAAATTCAAAGTTGAGACAAGCCTTTGGCAAGAAAAACTTATCATCCTGTTTGAACCAGAGTTTGCTCATAGCTGTATCCTGTGAGGGAAAAACAATTTGGTTACTAAAAAATATGGGCACATTCGGCAAAGAACTCAAACTACTCTTCAAGAGGAGTAAGACAGAGGCAATGTTGAGAGTTTCATGGCCTTGAAGCATATTCAGAGGGTCACCACATGGAAAGGTAGAGAGAGAAAACTGCCAATTCTGGTAGCACAGAAAGATCACCCTTCTGTCCCCGCTGGGTGAGGGAGAGGGGGACATAGGAAGAAATGGACTAGAGAAGCCAATACCAACTGTCTTATCCTTGTCTTTCTGAACACCAGGAAGAAGACGCAGTGGTCCTTAGTGCAGTGCGGCTGGCAGCCTCCAAGACAGGCCCAGCAACCCCTGCCTGTTGGCATTCACAGCCCTATATGGTCCTCTCTCCCAAAATGAACCAGGATTGGTCGATGTGAACAACAGACTAGGACAGAAGTACCTGTGACATTAGATTCTAAAAGACATCATCTCTTTCATCCTGATCACCCACTTTTCTCTTTTGAATTACTCACTTTGGAGGAAGCCAGTTTCCATGTCAAACAACTCTACTGAGAAGACTATTTGTTGAAGTAAGGCCTGCCCACAACCACATAAGTGAATTTAGAAGAAAATCCTTCAGCCCTAATTGAGCCTTAAAAGAAGGCCGAACCAACAGTTTGACTATAACCTAATAAGAGACTCTGGGCCAGAATTACCCAACTAAGCCACTTCCAGACTCCTGACATTCAGAAACTGCAGAGATACATGTTTTAAGTTCCTAACTTTTGGAGGAATTTGGTATTTCTAACATAACAGCCAGAGATGAACAAGCCACTACTTTAACTCTCCACTTCACTCATACTGTATTAAAAAACTCTTGAAATTCCAACAAGAGATAGAAATGTTCTCCTTAGTTTACTTTGAGAAGACCTATTTAAAACAACAAATAATAGGAGAGGTAAACAAGCTTTCTCTTTGAATAACTTAAACTATAACTCTTTAAAATGTAATTTTTTTCAAGCTTTTAATTTAAATTCTAGTTAACATATAGTGCAATATTAGTTTCAGAAAAATTCAGAGATTCATTACTTATATACAACACCCAGTGCTCATCATAACAGGTGCCCTCCTTAATACCTACCACCCATCTAGCTCACCCTCCACTCACCTCCCTCCGTTAACCCTGTTTGTTCTCTATCTTTAAGAGTCTCTTATGGTTTGTTTCCCCCCATATGTTCATCTGTTTTGTTTCTTAAATTCCACATGTGAGTGAAATCATATGGTATTTGTCTAACTTCTTTCACATAGCATGTACAAATGACAAGATTTCATCTTTTTGATGGCTAATATTTCATTGTATACATATGCTACATCTTCTTTATACATTCATCAGTCAATGGACATTTGGGCTCTCTCCATAGTTTGGCTAGTGTTGATAATGCTGCTATAAACATCAGGGTTGTATCCCTTCGAATCTATACTTTTGTAACCTTTGGGTAAATACCTAGTAGTCCAATTGCTGGATCGTAGGGTAATTGTAATCCTACTTTTAACTTTTTGAGGAATCTCCATACTGTTTTCCAAAGCAGCTGCACCAGTTTGCATTCCCAACAGTGCAAGATGTTCCCCATTCTCCACACCTTGCCAATACCTGTTGTTTCCTGTGTTGTTGATTTTAGCAATTCTGACTGTGTGAGGTGTTATCTCATCATGGTTTTTATTTGTATTTCCCTGATGATGAAGGATGTTCAGCATCTTTTCATGTGCCTGTTAGCCATCTGTACATCTTCCTTGGAAAAATGTCTATTGATGTCTTCTGCCCTTTTCTTAACTAGATTGTTTTTTAGGTATTGAGTTTGGTAAATTCTTTAAAGATTTCGGATACTAACCTTTCATCAGATATGCCATTTGCAAATATCTTCTCCCATTCTATAGGCTGCCTTTTAGTTTTGTTGATTGTTTCCTTTGCTGTGCAGAAGCTTTTTATCCTGATGAAGGCCCAATAGTTTTTCATTTCTGCTTTTGTTTCCCTTCCCTCCAACCAAGAAGTTGCTGCAGCAAAGGTCAAAGAGGTTGCTGCCTGTATTCTCCTCTGGGATTTTTTTTTTCCCCCAGTGTTCCAAGATTCATTCCCCATTCCACACACCCAGTGCTCCACGCTTTAGTTGTTTAGGTCTTTCATTCATTTTCAGTTTATTTTTATGGAAAGTGTAAGAAAGAAGTCCAGTTTCATTCTTCTGCATGTAGTCTGTCCAGGTTTTCCAACATCATTTGTTGAAGAGACTGTCTTTTTTCCACTGGATATTCTTTCCTGTTTTGTCAAAGATTATTTGACCATATAGTTGTAGGTCCATTTCTGGGTTTTCTATCCTATTCCACTGACCTATGTGTGGGTTTTCTATCCTATTCCATTGACGTATATGTCTATTTTTTCGCCTATCACATTGTCTTGATGATTACAGCTTTGTAATACAGCTTGATGTCCAGAATTGTGATGCCTCGAGCTTTGCTTTTCTTTTTCAGAGTTGCTTTTGCTATTCAGGGTCTTTTCTGGTTCTATACAAATTTTAGCTAGCTAAAATTCACAGAGTTCTAGCTCTGTGAAAAGTGCTGGAGGTGGTTTTTTTTTTTTTTTTTTTTTTTTTTTTTTTTAAAGATTTTATTTATTTGACAGAGAGAAACACAGCCAGACGAGGAACACAAGCAGAGGGAGTGAGAGAGGGAGAAGCAGGCTTTCCGCCGAGCAGGGAGCCCGATGTGGGGCTCGATCCCGGGTCTCCGGGACCATGACCTGAGCCGAAGGCAGTGGCTTAACCAACTGAGCCACCCAGGTGCCCCTAGAGGTGTTTTGATAGAGACTGCATTAAGAGTATTGATTGTTTTGGGTAGTATAGACATTTTAACAATGTCTGTTCTTCTAATTCATGAACACAGGATGTTTTCCCATTTCTTTGTGCCCTCTTCAATCACTTTCATTAAGTGTTCTATAGTTTTCAGAATACAGATCTTTTACCTCTTTGGTTAGGTTTATTCCTAGGCATCTTACAGTTTTTGGAGCAATTGTAAATGGGATCAATTCCTTGACTTCTTTTCCTGCTTTATCATTGGGGTATAGAAATGCAACAAATTTCTGTACACTGATCTTATATCCTGTGACTTTGCTGAAGTCATGAATTAGTCCTTTGGTGGAGTCTTTGGGTTGTCTACATAGAGTATTATGTTGTCTGCAAATAGTGAAAAGTTTGACTTCTTCTTTGACAATTTGAATGCCCTTTATTTCTTTTTGTCGTCTTGATTGCTGAGGATAAGACTCCAGTTCTATGTTAAATAGTCCTGTTCCTGACTTTACAGGAAAAACTTAGTTCTTCCCCACTGAAGATAGCTGTGGGTATCATCCCCCATTGACATTAGCTATGGAGTCTTTCATATATGGCTTTTATGAGGTTGAAGTATGTTCCATTTCTACTTACCTTACTGAGGGCTTTTATTAAGAATGGATGCTGTATTTTGCCAAATGCTTTCTCTGCATCTATTAAGAGAATCATATGGTTATCCTTCTATTGATGTGGTGTAGCATGCTGATTGATTTGTGAATATCGAACCACCCCTGTAGCCAGGGAATAAATCCCACTTGATCATGGTGAATGATTCTTCTAATGTACTGTTGGATTTAATTTTCTAGTAACTTGAGAATCTTTGCATCCATGTTCATCAGGGATAATGGCATATAATTATCCTTTTCAGTGGTGTCTTTGGTTTTGGTATCAAGGTAATGCTGGCTTTGTAGAAGGAATTTGGAAGTTTTCCTTCCATTTCTATTTTTTGGAACAGTTTGAGAATAGGTATTAACTCTTCTTTAAATGTCTGGTAGAATTACCCTAGAGAGCCATCGGGCCCTGGACTTTTGTTTGTTGGGAGATTTTTTGATTACTGATTTAATTTCTTTGCTGATTATGGGTCTGTTCTTGCTGATTTCTTCCTGTTTCAGTTCTGATAGTTTGTATATTTCTGAGAATTTATCCATTTTGTCCAGATTGCCCAGTTTGTTGGCATATATTTTTTAATAATATTTTTATGATTATTTGTGTTTCTGTGGTATTGGTTGTGATCTCTTTCATTCATGATTTAATTTATTTGGGTCCTTTCTCTTTTCTTTTTGATAAGTCTGGCTAAGGGTTTACCGATTTTATTAATTCAAAATACCAGCTCTTAGTTTTGATCGATCCATTCTGGGGTTTTTTGCTTTGTTTTTGTTTCTATATCATTTATTTCTGCTCTAATCTTTATTATTTCCCTTCTTCTACTGGCTTCAGGTTTTATTTGCTGCTCTTTTTCTACCTCCTTTATGTGTAAGGTTTGCTTGTGTATTTAAGACTTTTCCTGCTTCTTGAGGAAGGCCTGTATTGCCATTATTTCCCTCTTTTTTTTTTTTTTTTAAGATTTTATTCATTTATTTGACAGAGAGAAACACAGCTAGAGAGGGAACACAAGCAGGGAGAATGAGAGAGGGAGAAGCAGGCTGCCCGCCGAGCATGGAGCCTGATGCGGGGCTTGATCCCAGGACTCCAGGATCATGACCCGAGCCAAAGGCAGTCACTTAACCAACTGAGCCACCCAGGCATCCTATACTTCCCTCTTAAGACTGTCTCTGCTGCATCCTAAAAATCTTGGACTTACAGTGTTTTCATTTTCATTTGCTTCCATTTTTTTTTTTTAACTTCTTTAATTTCCTGGTTAACCCACTTGTTCTTTTAGCAGGATATTCTTTAATCTCCATGTGTTTGTGGTGTTTCTAAATTTTTTTGTGGTTGACTTCAAGTTTCAAAGCGTTGTGGTCTGAAAATATGCACGGAACGATCTCAATCATTTTGTACTTACTGAGGGCCGATTTGTGTGTGATCCAGTATATGATCTATTCTAGAGAATGTTTCACATATACTCAAAAAGAATGTGAATTCTACTGTTTTAGGATGAACTGTTCTGAATATATTCATGAAGTCCATCAGGTCCAGTGTGTCATTCAAAGCCATTATTTCCTTGATTTTCTGCTTAGATTATCTGTCCACTGCTCTAAGTGGGGTGTTAAAGTCTCCTTCTATCATTGTATTATTATCAATGACTTTATGTTTGTTATTGATGTACATATTTGGTTGTCCTAAACTAGGGACATAAATATTTAAAACTGTTAAATCTTATTGATGGATACCTCTTCATTATGATATAATGCCCTTCATCTCTTGTTAGTCTTTATTTTAAAACCTAGTTTGTCTGATATAAACATAGATACTCTGGCTTTCCTTTGACATACATCAAAATGAGAGGTGGTTCTCCATTCCCTTACTTTCAATTTTCAGATGTCTTTAGGTCTAAAATGAGTCTCTTCTGGGAGGCACCTAGGTGGCTCAGTTGTTAAGTGTCTGCCTTTGGCTCAGGTCATGATCTCAGGGGCCTGGGATCAAGCCCCATGTTGGGCTCTCTGCTCATTGGCAAGGCTGCTTCTCCCTCTCCCATTCCCCCTGCTTGTGTTCCCTCTCTCACTGTCTCTCCATCAAATAAATAAGTAAAGTCTTTAAAAAATAATAATAAATAAAATAAAATGAGTCTCTTGTAGGCAGCATTTATTTGGATGAGTCTTGTCTTTTTTTTTTTAATCCATTCTGATACCCTATGTCTTTTGATTGGAACATTTAGCCTGTATACATTCAGAGGAATTATTAAAATCTATGAATTTAGTGCCACTGTATTACCTGTAAAGTCACTGTTCCTATAGATTGTCTGTTCCTTTCTAGTCTTTCTTACTTTTGGTCTCTCTTTCCTGTTCAAAGGGCCCCCATTAATATTCCTTCAGGGCTGGGACTCCTTTAGTTTTTGTTTGTCTGGGAAACTATCTCTCCTTCCGTTTTGAATGACAGCCTTGCTGGATTAAGTATTCTTAGCTGAATATTTTTCCCATTCAGCACAATGAATATATCCTGCTATTCTCTTCTGGTCTGCTAAGTTTCTGTGGACAGATCTGCTGCAAACCTGATCTGTCTTCCCACGCAGGTTAAGACTTTTTTTCTCTTGCTGTTTTTAGGATTCTTTCCTGTCTGTGCATTTTGTCAATCTGACTATGATATATTTAGGTGATGCCTAGCCTTTGTTGAATTTTTTTTTAAAGATTTTATTTATTTATTTGACAGAGAGAAACACAGCTAGAGAGGGAACACAAGCAGGGGGAGTGAGAGGGAGAAACAGATTTCCTGCTGAGGAGGGAGCTCGATGCGGGGCTCGATGCGGGGCTCGATCCCGGGACTCCAGGATCATGACCTGAGGTGAAGGCAGTCGCTTAACCACTGAGCCACCCAGGTGCCCCTGGCCTTTGTTGAATTTAATGGGAGTTCTCTGGGATTTCAATAACTGTATCCTTCCCTAGATTAGGAAAAGTTTTCAGTTAATTTGTTCAAATATACTTTCTGCCCCTTTTTCTCACTCATCATCTTTTGGGGTTCCTATAATAGGAATGTTATTACATTTTAAGAAGCTGCTGAGCTCCCTAAGTCTACCTTCATGATCCAATACCTCTCCCTCTTCTTTTCAGCTTCACTATTTTCCATAATTCTATCCTCTATATCACCAATTCATTCCTCTGATTTGTTCATCCTTATTGGTATGGCAGTCATTTGGGTTTGCATCTCAATTACACTATCTATCTATCTATCTATCTATCTATCTATCTATCTATCTAAAGATTTTATTTATTTGACAGAGAGAAATACAGCCAGAGAGGGAACACAAGCAGGGGGAGTGAGAGAGGGAGAAGCAGGCTTCCTGCTGAGCAGGGAGCCCAATGTGGGACTCGATCCTGGGTCTTCAGGATCATGACCTGAGCCGAAGGCAGTCGCTCAACCAACTGAGCCACCCAGGCACCCCTCGATTACACCATTTTAATTTCGGTCTGACTAGATTCTAGTTCTTTTATCTCTACAGTAAGGGATTCTCTAGTGTCTTCTATACTGTTTTTCAAGCCCAAGTAGTATTCTTGTAATAGTTGTTTTAAATTCTAGTGCTGAGGTGCCTGGGTGGCTCAGTTCATTGGGGGTCTGCCTTTGGCTCTGGTCATAGTCCTGGAGTCCGAGGATCGAGCCCCACACCCAGCTGCCTGTTTCAGCAGGGAGTCTGCGCTCCCTCTATACCCGTCCCCCTTGCTCGTGTGTCTCTCTCAAGAAATAAAATTTCTGGGCGCCTGGGTGGCTCAGTTGATTGAGCGACTGCCTTCGGCTCAGGTCATGATCCCGGAGACCCGGGATCGAGTCCCACATCGGGCTCCCTGCTCGGCGGGAGGCCTGCTTCTCCCTCTCTCACTCCCCTTGCTTGTGTTCCCTCGTTTGTCTCTGTCAAATAAATAAATAAATTTAAAAAAAAAAAAAAAAAAAAAAAAAAAAAAAAAAAAAAAAAAAAAAAAAAGAAATAAAATTTCTATTTTTAAAAAAATTTTTTAAAGATTTTATTTATTTATTTGACAGAGAGAAACACAGCTAGAGAGGGAACACAAGCAGGGAGAATGATAGAGGGAGAAGCAGGCTTCCCACTGATCAGGGAGCCCGATGCAAGCAAGGCTCGATCCCGGGACCCTGGGATCATGACCTAAGCCGAAGGCAGACACTTAACGACTAAGCCACCCAGGCACCCCAATAAACAAAATTTTTAAAAATAAATAAGGGGTGCCTGGGTGACTCAGTTAGTTAAGCAACTGCCTTCGGCTCAGGTCATGATCCCGGAGACCCGGGATCAAGTCCCACATTGGGCTCCCTGCTCAGTGGGAAGCCTGCTTCTCCCTCTCTCACTCCCCCTGCTTGTGTTCCCTCTCTAGCTGTGTTTCTCTCTGTCAAATAAATAATAAATAAAATCTTTTAAAAATAAAATAAAATAAATAAAAGTAATTAGATAAATTCTAATTCAGACATCTTACTTATACCTGTATTGGTTAAATCTCTGGCTGTTACTTCTACTTCCTGATCTTTCCTCTGGGGTGAATTCTGTTTGTCATTTTGTCCAGAAAAGAGAACAAAACAAAACAACAAACTAGATCCGAGGTGTGTTTTGGTCTGCCTATCAAAAGAAGCTAGATCCTACTGCACCTAGAGATGAAGCTCAGCAGCACTTTATGATCTGTAGACTTGGTACATGCAAGGGGTTTGTGCTGGTCTGGGAGAAGGGCCTGCTGCACTGATTCTCAGGTCTATTTGCCTTGTAGGGATACACCTGCATGGTGGAGGTTGGGGGGTGGTATAAGTGGCTCCGATCTCCACTTGATGGTACTGTTTAGCTCACTGAGGTCAGTCAGTGTTGATGGGGTGGGGAGAATGGGCTATATGGCTTCACTCTGCTTCACTCTCACCCCTGCAGCGCAAAGCTTGTGCCTACACAAGTCCTCACAGAAGAGCAAACAATCACCCCTCTTGTGCCCCAGCTTCTGTCAAATCCCTGCCTTCACCCTATCTGTATTCAAGCCGTTTTTATCTCAGGGTACAGCTAGGTTTCTAAACTCCAAATTTTAGGAACTCCCGCAGCACCACCCCATACTGATCCTCTGGAGGGGGATGTCTCCCCACTTTCGCTGCTTGCAGTGAGTCCCAGGAAAGCGGCTGTAGCACCGAGAGGCGGTTCAAAGTTTATGGCAAAGCAGAGCCAAAAGCAGGCACTAAGACTCCCTCCCCGTAGCTGGTGTCCCTGCTTCTGTGCCTGGGAACAGTGTAGCACCTTGATGCCACCCTTTCTTCTGTCCATGAGAGGCCTTGCTGCCTGCCACTCCTAATTGCACTCCAGACAGGGGAACTGTTTCCCCCTGCAACCCAGAGGATCCTCAGACTACACTGCCCACTCCTAGGTACGTGCCCTCCTCCGCACAGGAGCACCACTAAGCCAGGCATGACCCTGGTGGTGGGAGACTTCTAAAACTTCAGGCAGATAACTTTCAGTAGATTTGTGGTTATAGAGGGTGCCTGGGTGGCTCTGCCATTAAGCATCTGTCTTTGGCTCAGGTCTGTTACTTATAATACCTTGGGGTAGTCCTCGTAAGTAGGGCTCCCTCCTCTCTGCAGCCTCCGCAGTTCTTACTCCCACCAAATCAACCCTCCACAGCTCCTACCTTCCACAATTCTACTTGTACACTGGTGGTTTTGTCCTTTCAGTCCTCAGATTGATTTCATGGGCGTTCAGAATGATTTGATATTTATTTGATGGATGGCAAGTTTATCTAGATGTGTTACTCCTCTGCCATCTTACCTCCTCCCTTTTTTAAAGAAATATGGTTGTCTAGTTAATAATCTAGTTGCTTGAGATCAATTTCAAGTTTCTAAACACTAACTCTCATCTCACTGAGTTGATCTGAATGTTAGGCCCTTTCAAGAAAAGAAAAAGATGTATGTCTTTGGTGGTGAGCTTAGAGAACTTAGGAAAGAGGATGTACAGTAATAATTTGATCTATTTTTCTACACAATCTACTCAAGGTGTGAAATAATGACAAGAAAATAATTCTGTAAAAAAAAAAAAAAAAAACATTTCTCAATCACTGTTCTCACTGGCTTACTAACTTCCTAAATTCCTTGTTCTTATCAACTTCCTAAACCCACTCTAACAAATTGAGAATTATTTTTAAGGGCAGGAAATCCAACAGCTTCCCTGGATATGCACTCCTGCAGGGTTTAGAAATTCTCTTTATCTCTAACTTTCATGATACAGCACAAATCAACTTCCTCACTCAGTCTTCAGGGAATATGGAAAGTAGGCCGATAACTTTCAGTAGATCTGTGGTTATAGAGGGCGCCTGGGTGGCTCTGTCATTAAGCATCTGTCTTCGGCTCAGGTCATGATGCCAGCTCCTGAGATGGAGCCCCATATAGGTCTTGAGAAGACTGCTTCTCCCTCTCCAGCTCTCCCATGCTTGTGTTCCCTCTCTCACTGTCTCTCTCTGTCATAAATAAATAAAATCTTAAATATATATATATTTGTGGTTGTAGTCCAGACTTAGGTTTTTTTTCTGCAAAGAAAACAATACTCTAGATTCTAAATTTTTTAGTAGTTTGTTTGCTTTAACTTTTCTAGCCTTTAATATTCCTTGCAGTTACTCTTTCTACAACTTTCTGATAGTTCTTAGGATGTGAGCCCCCAAAACCAACATAGTACCAAATGTAAGACATCATCTCTCCAGTCCCGTCCATGTGATAGGTGTAGTCCCTAAATTTAAAAATCACCCATTCTAACATACCTTAATAAGAGAGGGGTACGGTGTTGCTTCTTTTTCTAATGATAAAATCTCAAAATTCGTAGGAATAAATTCATTCTTCGTTGGAAGTTTAAATTTCCCATTCAAGTCAGCATTTTGCCATTTCTGGACAAATAACAAAAAACACACAAAAGTAATTAAACTTAGATTCAGAAGTTTAAAATAGTCCTTTTGCTTAATATTTAGCCAAGTATTAAGGGGATAAATGTCACACAGCTTTTCTTTTCCACTTCCAAGATCCACTGATGGCTTTTCATGAAACTTGAGCTGTTCTGTTACTAATCAAAATTTTGTACTTATTCATCTTTCCTCTTCACACATTTCCAAAATAACCAGCTGAGGTTAAGGGGAAATCTGCAGCTACAGAAACCTGAGAGACTACTTGGTTCATATGAAGATCACATTGGCTCTAGCTCCTTAAAGAAGGAAGAATAATCTGTACAGGGATATATTCTTGCAACTGGTGGACAACAGGTCATTTACAGAAGAATTAAACTTTCAGCACTAAGAATTAAACTTAGCAGCACTAAGTTATTTGCATGTATGGCCAAAAAACTAGACTAAAGGGGTTTCCTTCACTTCAGTACCGCTCCTTAAGGCCTGGTCCACAACTGTCCCAGATGACCATGTGAACTTCCAAGTGAATCAGCAATTCAAGCACAAGGTCAAGAACAAAGTGGAGTCTTAAGCCTGGATTATGAAACAGTGTTGATACAACCTGCAGGTTGAATGTGCTCGATGGGCTAGTTCCAAAAGCTAAGTGGGAAAGACCACACATCAGTGACTGTTGGGCTCTTATTTATAAGACTTCATTATTTAAAAAAAAAAAAAAAAAAAAAGGGCAGCCAAGTGCCAATAATCCCAGGTTCTTGGTTTCCAGATGATCTAGCACAGCCTTGTAGCTTCTACAGTTCTATTTTGGTCCCGGAGTTTATGTTTTTTGGCACTAGGATGGTGGGGATGTTGGCCATATTATTTAGGAGTAGCAGCTTAAATCTCCTGAATGGCTGAATAGTAGGGGCTGGGAAACACATATTAACTAATTCACTGCCAAACTCTCAAATAATCTTGGGTTGTTTTGTTTTTAAAATTAAGTAAGCTCTATGCTCAATATGGAGCTTGAACTCACAACCCTGAGATGAAGAGTCTTAGGCTCTACCTACTGAGCCAACCAGGCACCCTCCAGGTAAATCTGTTTAAAAAAAATTCCCATTCAGGGGGTGCTAGGGTGGCTCTGTCAGTTAAACATAACTCTTGGTTTAGACTCAGGTCATGATATCAAGCCCCATGAAAGGTTCTTTCCCTCTCCCTCCCTCTGCTCCTCCCTCCACTTGTGCACACTTTCATAGACAGACAGATAGATAAAATCTTTTTAAAAATTCCCATTTGAGGCAGGTTTGTTGTCATCAGAGTTTGGTGAAGAGGGGTTCTCTTCTGTTTTATGGATTAATTCATGGGAGATCAGCATTCCTCACAGTAAAGCTAGATGGGTATTTTCACATATGAAGGGGCTCCAGTGATCTCCTTCTGTGTTGTGAACAGGTCAGAGTAGTACCAGAAATGATTTTCTTAAACCATTTCTTATTTTTTCTGTATTACACAGGTACACTCAAAAAATGTCCATTACTCAAGTTCAACTAGAATCTGGTCAGAGCAAGGCTTTCTGGTGTCTTCCCATGAATAAAGGACACAATCTCAAAGATATGGTCACAATGAAAACCAAAAAAGAAAAAATTCTAGACAAGGAGGTTAAGACTCAAAAATGAAATCTGGACTACTGATGAATGGGGTAACATACTATCTAAACACACCTGTTTTGAAACAAATTTTAACTCCCTTACATAGACAAGGAGAGCAACAAGGCAATATGAGGCATACAGTATGGCATCTCCTAAAGTGAAGACAGTGTGAATCCCAGAGACTGTTCCCACTGTAGAGACAGCATAACCCCGAGGCCTCTGAGGGCCTGGTTATCTGTCTTTCATGCTCTCTACTTCCACCTCTTGCCTGTTTTGGTGCCTTTGCTTCCATGTGTACTTTGGACTTCAATAATCTCCGACAGCATGACGCCGGGAGTCTGCTTTCAGCCCTGCTGATCTAACAGACACATGGGAAGTGGCCACTGTGCCATTTCTTCAGGCAAAAACCTCTAGCTGTCCACCTCTTTGTTCACTTTACTCAGGGCAGTATAGACAGCCGTACGCCATCACTCCATACTCTGGGCCATGAGCTGGTTGATGTGGAGAGTTCATGCTCTTGTGTATCCCTCACACATCGAGCTTATTCACAGATGCACAAACCCTACCTTAATGACTTCATCTGGTATAGCTTCTTGCTTGTACTGGGTTCCATACCACTCTTCTGTGCGGTCAGTTTTTCCTTCAAAGGACTTGGAAACTATTGCAACTCTAGAGGTAAGTGGAAAAACAAGCAAACGCTATAAACTCATGTTGTATACACACATTTACAGAACCTGAGTCATGAAAATGTAAATAATATCCAAGAACATGGCGGGCCTCTAAGCCCCAGTAAATCCAAAAATGCTTATTCAAAACAGGCAATCAAGTATACAGGTTTCTGCCCATGGTCTCTATTACCCTTTGGTTAGAGCCCTTCATTTTTAATGTGAAAAACTGTGTGCAGGACTCTTGTAATATTACTGACTAAAATTTTAAAAGAAGAGTAGCTAGGGAAAAAATGGAACAAAGTCAGTTGAAAAACAGTTTTTAAAAAAGCAAAACAAAGTACTCCTTTCCAGGAACAGCTGAGGCCCAGGGTTAACAAGAGTGGCTAACCCCGCCCCCCTTGTTGACTCATCCAGAGATCCAAAAAAACCATTAACACACTTTTATTATCATTTGCTAAGTTTGTGCTCTGTGGTTTGTTTCCTGCCAGAGACTACCAGCAAATACACCTAGTACATACACATTGGCTTTCATGCTTCTAGGGGTAAAGGCAACGAGACTAAGAAACACCTATGTTCTGGTCTGTTAAAAGCTTTCATTGAGGGCAAGATAGAAAGAGCCCAGAAGATAAGTCAGAAGGAATAAAAAAGTTCAGGGAGAGAGGGTCAAGATAAAATGTCAAAAGATACATGAACAGAAGATTATGAGAAGCGTAGCAAAAGCAGCTCTGTACCACAGCAGAACTCCTGTCCCCGCGCCGCATCATCAGGGACATTTCTACCTCTGCTGCCTTGTAACTATCAAAAGGGAATCACTGCCGTCCTCTCAGCAGACTCAATGCCAGCCTGAGACCAATCTTACTTGAATCTTGTGGATAAAGAAGCTCTAGGCCAGGAGCTTTGATGGCTTGCCATGAGGTCGACCTAGCCCTGTCACTGATCCCACTTCTCCTTTATGTCCCAATTCAAGTAACAAGGCCTATGTCTGCTCCTACTTGTTCTTACTCATCCTCTCAGAGGTTTGGTTCTAGCCTCTGAATGTCTGCCTTGCAGCTGAAAACCCAGTACTGGCAATGAAAACTCCCTTCTACTGAACACCCATCCATTTCCCAATATGTTCCTTCTGACCATCAGAACTAATGCCTTTTCTTATTTATTCTAGACAAAATACCCTACCTGGCTAGCTGGACTTAGTCTTATTGCCTGCTTTAGGATAGATACAAGCAATCTGACTAACCTATCTGTTAGTATGGCTGACCAATCTCCCAGCTGACGGTATTCCTGATCTGGCCTAGCTGCCTCTGACCACTACCAGTTCTAGAAAACATGCTAAATAAGAATATATTCCATAGAAACATAGGGAGGAATCACAGGGCTTAATGGATATAAGAGTTCTGTTATCGTGTCCAGAAGAACGGATCCATGTTGGCATTTGAGAATTCTTTTGAGGGCTACATGTAGAATGTGTACAGAACTCATATGGCCACATGAAGGACATGTAATGTTTGTTAAGGATTTTCTTTCAATACATGACAGAATCTGCTAAGACTCAGCCCGAGAAAGTGCTTCTACTTCTGCTAACTTCCTAAAAAATGAATGCACTGATTCTCAAGGAGAACTCTGAAAATTGTGTTAGGAAGTAAAATAACCTGGTAGACAGGTGGTAGTACCATCTTCTCTTTCATGAGGTGCCTGATTTTGGACAAGTTTGTTATATTGGTGGCTTTGGTCTCCCTGAATGACAGCCCACGCATCAGAACAACATACAGGCGATTGATGACAACTCATGAACACTGAAGCATTCATTTGGGAGCAGACACGACCCCTGCAACAACAGCACTTTCTTTTTTTTTTTTTTTTTAAAGATTTTATTTATTTGACAGAGAGAAACACAGCCAGAGAGGGAACACAAGCAGGGGAGTGAGAGAGGGAGAAGCAGGCCTCCTGCGGAGCAGGGAGCCCGATGTGGGACTTGATCCCGGGTCTCCGGAATCATGACCTGAGCCGAAGGCAGTCGCTTAACCAACTGAGCCACCCAGGCGCCCCAACAACAGCACTTTCAACTCTGTCCTGAGAGAAAGTGAAAAAGCTCAGGGAAAGCTGCCAGATGCTTTGGAGGGTGGCTTTTGACACAGAAAGCAACAGACATTGGAGGCTGTGTAGTAATGCTCAGGTTACAAAGGGGGAAAAGAGGGGAGACTGACCAGGTACAGTCCCAAGGGATTTAGACAGCTGTACACCAAAGTAAAGTGGATGGGGAACATGTGAAATGTTATCCTAAGCAAGTAAATATGAAACAGATGAACACAGTTCCCTCAAGAACAAACAAACCTCAAATACTAGCCTAACAAAGAGGAATACAGTTGCCAAACAAGAATTAGTGTACCAATGAAGAATTTAAAACTGAAACATACAGTGAAAGACTATTTAAAAATAAAATTATGAAAGGTAAACAAGGGGAGTAACAGAAGAGACAGATTATATACATATCAAACCTTCACAGAAATCTACAAAACCACAGTGTAAAAGCATAAGAGACTTAAGTTAGGAGAAAAAGAAAAGAAGGCATAATAATGTACATATGCCATGGAGAAGTGCAATATATTTAATTGCAGACAACTGAGAAAAACTAGCACAGAGACTGTTGCATCCTTAGACTATCTGCTGGAGGTCTAATTATGCTTAAAAATAGTCTTGACAAGTTTTTTAAGTGTGTGTGTGTGTGTGTGTGTGTGTGTGTGTGTGTGTGACAATGCTATTCTCTAACTCGATCTACAAGAATTGGCAGCTGATATGGTACTAACATGGTCCTTTGAAAGAGGAAAGAAAAGAACTTTTCTTTTTATACTGAAACTTATAGCAGTGAAATAGGGGGCTAGAATGAATGCCCACCACTGGCTTGAAGTCAGCCATTTTGAAATGTTCAGAGGAAATGAACAGCTGTTATAGGATAGGACTTATTCAGAAACAATAAGTATCCTGATTATAGACATTAATAGGGAATATGGCTCCCCAGATATGAATTCTCAAAAGACTTTTGCAAAATAATCCCTGAGAGAGCAAAGAAAGACATCTAAGAATGAGGAGAGGCTTCACAGGTAATTGTGATGAATTCAAACAGAATTAGTAGAGAGGGTACAGATCTGGCCATCAGAAACTTGGATTCTGACCAATACTCTGACAAATTTTCTTTGAGACCTTGCCAAAATCATAGTTAAGATCTAAAAAAAAAAAAAAAAAAAAAAAGATCTAAATTAGGCAAGTCTCTGGGCTTCAGTTTCATTACTTTTAAAATAAGGATTCTAAGTAGATTAACTTTATCCTTCCAATGGAAGAATTTTACAGTATTATGATATCAAATCATATTTTCAAAAGACATGCCTCAAAGAAGAAAAAAGGTACAAAAAAAAAATCTATTGATGAGACCCAAAGCCAAATGCAAAGAACTGTAACAGGAAGGCTACAGTGCTGAAGAAACTGAGGTTCTTGAAAACTGCTAAAAAAAACATTTTTTACAAGTGTTTCTTAAAGAAGGAAGGAATCAAGAAAGGTTACACTACAGGTTTAGAGAAGTCAACCAACTTTATTGAGCCCCTGGTAACTTGAATCTGAAGAAACACAGTTCTTACCTGGAAGGACCTCATAATCCAACAGGACACAAAGCCTGAAGCAAAATGTGATACACTGGTCTCAGGCTGGCAGACGACAGGACTACTGACATCTTATTTATATTGTTTTTAGGAAAAAAAACATGGGCCAGGATGCCTGGATGGCTCAGTCCATTAAGCAGTTGCCTTCAGCTCAGGTCATGATCCCATGGTCCTGGTATTGAGGCCCATGTTGGGCTCTCTGCTCAGTGAGAAGCCTGCTTCTCCCTCTTTCTGTGCCCTTCCTGCCCTCCGCTTATGCACACTCTCTCCCTCAAATAAGTAAAATCTTAAAAAAAAAAAAAAAAAAGAAAAAAGAAAAAGAAAAACAGTGGGTCTTCAAACTGCAACAGTGGACCAAAAAACAGGAAAAAAAGTGGGAGGGGGTTTGAAACCCAGGTGACCCAGCCAAGTAATTCAAATGAATTCACATCTCCAATGCAGATCATTCACATTTTCTAATGCTTAGGCAACTTACAAATCCCAGAAGGATCACTGCCTGCCATCTTTTAGAAATACCAGAGGACAGGAGAAGAGGCAAAAAATGGAGATGGACAAATGCTCTTATTTTCAGAAAAGAAAAGGAGTGGAGCCTTAAAAAGCATAAGCCATAGGCACTGACCTAAAAAACTCTAGTTAACTGTCAGACTACCAAACATTTAGACAAGGATACAATTATCCTAGGACTTGCATGGATTCAGCAAGAACTTCTCCAAAGCAAAGATTTACTTATGACTTAAGCAGGGCATGTGGCCAAGACTCTATAACCATATTTGTAGATTTAATTTGGTAAAACAGAAATCCTGTCGCATGGTACAACAGAGATGAACCTTAAAGACATTACGTTAAGTGAAATAAAGATATATTGTATGAGTTCATGATATTGGGTATGTAAGTAGTCAAATTCATGAAAACAAAATAGAATGGTGGTTACTGGGAGATGGTAGGAAGGAGAAAAGAGGACTTGTTGTTTAATGGGCACAGTTTCAGTTTTACAAGGTGAAAAAGTTTTGGAGATCTGCTTCAAAATAATATGAATATATTTAACAAAATGAACATATGACTGAATTGTACACCTAGAAATGGTTAAAACTGTAAATTTTATATTGTGTTTCTTTACCACCACAACAAAATCCTCTGAATATATATGTGTGGGCCTATTTCTGGACTCTGTTATAGTCCAGTGATTTCTTTTTGATCCTGAGGCCAATGCACAATGTCCTAATTAATGTAGCTTTACAGTTAGCTTTCAAATCCGGTAGCTTGAGTCCTCCAACTTTTGTTCTTATGTTCAAGGATGTTATGGCTGGGCACCTGGGTGGCTCAGTCAGTTAAGCATCTGACTCCTTGGTTTCAGCTCAGGTCATTATCTCAGGGTCCTGGGATTAAGGACCCCCCATTCCCCACCCTCCATCCCCGCCTTCAGGCTCCAGGCTCAGCATGGAGTCTGCTTGGGATTCTCTATCTCTCTGTCTCTCTCCCAGTGCCCTTCCCCCTGCCCCACACTTGCTCTCACTCTAAAATAAATAAAAAAATCTTACCCCCCCCCAAAAAGAGTGTTATGGATAATCCAAGTCCTTTGTATGTCCATAGTTATTTTAGAATCAATTTACCAATTACTAAAAGGAAAAAAGGCTACTAGGATTTTGATTGTTGATTACACAGCCCATGAATCAGACTGGAGAGAATTTAATAACAAGTCTCCTCACAAGGTCTTTACTTCTTTCGGCACTATTTCATAGTTTTGTATGTTGAAGTCTTGCTTATCTTTTTTTTTTTTTTTTTTTAAAGATTTTATTTATTTGACAGAGAGAAACACAGCGAGAGAGGGAACACAAGCAGGGGGAGTGAGAGAGGGAGAAGCAGGCTTCCCGCCGAGCAGGGAGCCCGATTGTGGGGCTCGATCCAGGGTCTCCAGGATCATGACCTGAGCCGAAGGCAGTCACTTAACCAACTGAGCCACCCAGGCGCCCCAGAAGTTTTGCTTATCTTTGATTAAATTCATTTGTAGTTATTTTACATTTTTGTTGTTATTGTAAATAGTTTTTCTTTTAATTCTGAAATAATTACAAATTCACAGAAGTTACAAAAATAATACAGGGAGGTTCCATGTACTCTTCACCCAGTTCCCTCCATGATTACATCTTATGTTAATTATAGTAAAATACCAAAGTAGGAAAATGGTATTTGATAGAATTTGTACATAGAATTAGTTCTATGTCATTTTATCATACCTATCACATCGTGTAACTACTAACAATATTTCTTTTAATTTTCCCATCATTTGTTGCTAGTACATGTCTGGAAAAGTACAAACAATGGTAACTAGGAAAAAGACGATGGCATAGTTCAGTCAGAAGAATATTTCTTCTTCAAAAACTTCTACCAGATTGTTGATTTTATTCATAAAATGACTGTTCCAAAACATACTTACTCAATCTCCAAGTTCCCAGGAGAATTTTCGAAATACATATTTGACAGGAGAAAAATAAAAAAGGCAAAATATGTGCCCCTTAAGTATATGCCTGGTATTATTTCACTTTGGAAACATGGATAAAATTCAATTTTGAGGCAGAAATATCTGGTATTTCATAAGCTCTTTAGGGCTGAACCTCTAATAAGAACACCTCTATTACTATAAGAGCTCCTCCAACTTTTGATCTCCTGGTTAATCACTGCTCAGTGAGAAGGATTCTGAGACTGTAATCCTTACTTCCACTTAAGAAAAAAGAAGGTGTCCTCAACTTGTTTATGAAGCCAGATATGTACAGTGATTTGAATTAGGAAGACATCAGGTTAAGATGATCTATTACTACATTTTATTTATGATAATGAAATTATGATTATGTTTTGGGTTTTTTTTTAAGATTTATTTATTTGAGAGAGAGGGAGAGAGAGAGAGTGAATTCTTAACAGACTCCCTTCTGAGCACGAAGCCTGATGTGGACTAAATCCCAGGACCCTGAGATCATGACCTGAACCAAAGTCAGGAGTCAGAAGCCCAACCAACTAAGCTACCCAGGCACCCCATTTAAATTTTTTGTTTCAAGTGTTCATGTTTCAAGTGTACAAAATCATCTAGAGTGGAGGGAGAATGAGTGAGGAGGGGTGATTAAAGATAAAAAAAGGGGCGCCTGGGTGGCTCAGTGGTTAAGCCTCTGCCTTCGGCTCAGATCATGATCTCAGGGTCCTGGGATTGAGGCTCCACATTGGGCTCTCTGTTCAGCGGGGAGCCTGCTTCCTCCTCTCTCTCTGCCTGCCTCTCTGCCTTCTTGTGAGCTCTCTGTCAAATAAATAAAAAAAAAAAGATAACCAAAGCTGGTGACACACTGATTTGCTGACAGTTGGTATTGCTTCATTATACTATTCTTTCTACTTTGATCATGCTCCATAACAAGTTCAAAAGCATTTTATTCACAATTCCAAATTTTCAGTTTCTAATTATTGGTAATATAGTATGTAGCAATAAAATCTATAGAGTGACTCACCGGACATTTTCTGGCCTGAGTTTATCAAGAACCATCTCTATTAAGTCGGGTCTAAATTCTTCCAGTAAATATTCAGCTGTGAGCACTTCTTCTAGGGGATAATACTTATTAAAAGGAAAACAAATAGATAAATAAAATGTGCATGGCTACTACAGTGTTTAACTTATTAAAAGCAAATAAATCTCTAACACATTAAACTCATTATTTTATACACACCCCCACATTCTCCTTCAACTAAATTTTACTCTGCTGGAAAAATTTATTTTTTCTTTCCTACCAAACTTGAAGCAGTTTCTTCTTGCAGCATGATTTTGCAGTTAATCCCCAGATACATTTACATTATTGAGAGCAAAATCACAATTTTTTCAGGGAAAAGTGTAATATTTCCGGCTAAAAACTGAATCCTTGCTAATGAAGAAAATTTGATAGTGAAATGCTGACACCTACAGGATTCTAAATCTAAAGCACATATATTTTTATAAACAGAATTTCCTCTCAAATTTCAATTTCAAAAGATTACCGAGGCTGGAAAAATAGCTGTAGTGTGAAACAAGAGGGAAAACAGATCCCAGGTAAGAGATTATAACGGTAGTCAAGGCAAGAAATGACAGTAGCTCGGACGACGGTGGAAGCAAGGGAAATGGAGAAAAGTAGATGATCTATAGAGCTTGCACACAATTAGCAACTAACACATTGTAGAAATGAAAAATATTTGCATCCAAGAAGCAAAATGCCTCTGTAATGAAAAATACTACAGATGATAATTTTTAGGGTGATGAAAATAAGATTTTAAGCATGGTTTGACATCAAAGTTTGCCTGGTTGCTACAGAGCCTGAACTTTTATACTACGGTTTCCATTTTTATCATTCATGGACTACTGAAGGTAATATATGCAAGATCATGAAAATTACTCTACATACCAATGTAAACATAAAATAACAAACTTACATGCAATATTCCTGCAATCTTAGAGGTATAGCCCCGTGGCCTCTCTTTATCCTTAAACCTAAACGCAACAGCATTCAAGTCCTAAAATGGAAAATTAATCCAATTATACATAAGTCAACTACTATTTAGAAACACTTTTTTTAAAAAAGTTCCTTCTTTAGTTGTTTAGTCTGCACTACAGACTTTCTACTCTATATTTAACTTTATCAGAAAATATCGGCTATGCTTGATTTAGAAATGAACAGAACATGAATGAAAATAACCAAAATAGAATATGATTCTTTAGCCTAAATTATTGAAGCTACTAGTCAAAGACTTAGAAAAACTGTGGAAGAACTTTGCAAGATCAACAGTTGCACAGATGATCATTTTGTTGATCCATTCATAGAACTGCACCCAGATTAGAAGTTTCTGTCTTAAGTTCCACAAGCAGAGTATCCCTTTAAACTTTTTTTTTTTAAAGATTTTATTTATTTGACAGAGAGAAACACAGCCAGAGAGGGAACACAAGCAGGGGGGAGTGAGAGAGGGAGAAGCAGGCTTCCCGCCGAGCAGGGAGCCCGATGTGGGGCTCGATCCCAGGTCTCCAGGATCATGACCTGAGCCGAAGGCAGTAGCTTAACCAACTGAGCCACCCAGGCACCCCTAAACTTTTACCTAAGTAAAAAAGGATTTCCCTTGGGTGCCTGGGTGGCTCAGTTGGTTAAGCATCTGCCTTCGGCTCAGGTCATAATCTCAGGTCCTGGAATCAAGCCCCACAGATCGGGCTACCTCCTCAGCGGGGAGCCTGCTTCTCCCTCTCCTGCTCCCCCTGCTTATGCCCTCTCTCACTCAAATAAATAAATAAAAATCTTAAAAAAAAAAAAAAAGGATTTTTCTTATCATAAAATACATTTCAGAATCTCAACAGGTCTTAAATACGAAGCACATATTTCTGAAAAATGTTTAAAAGAAGGCTTTAAAATTCTGGAAGGGACACCTGGGTGGCACAGTTGGTTAAGTGTCCAACTCTTGGTTTTGGCTCAGGTTGTGGGATCAAGCCCTGTGTCTGCTTAAACACTCTCTCTTCCTATGTCCCTCTCCCCTGTGTCCACTCTATCTCAAATCAATCTTTAAAAATAAAATAATAATAATAATAAAATCCTAAAAGACAGAGAACATTTGTTTTATTACAAAATGGTAAGAGATAGCCAGGCTTTTCCATATATACAACAATAAAATCGCTTTTAAGAACATAATCATATATTGGGGTGCCTGGGTGACTCAGTTGGTTAAGCGACTGCCTTCGGCTCAGGTCATGATCCCGGAGATCCGGGATCGAGTCCCACATCGGGCTCCCTGCTCAGCGGGAAGCCTGCTTCTCCCTCTCTCACTCCCCCTGTTTGTGTTCCCTCTCTGGCTATGTTTCTCTCTGTCAAATAAATAAAATCTTTAAAAAAAATAAAAAAGAACATAATCATATATATAAAACAATTTATAATTTCTTTGAAAGTTCACTATAGATTTCTGTCAACAGATCTGAAAATGACAGAGGCTCATGAAGCTTGAGGCAAACAGTAAGGTATGTGCTGATAGATACAAGTCCAAGAAGCTGCTGGCTTTCTTCTGAGGGGCAGAAAAGCAATTCCTTTTTCCCTCTGAAAAAAAGTTACTTGATGTCTAGCCCGAATTGTGCCCCAGGTAGCCAATCAGAGTAGTACAACTAAACTTTAACTAAAGCTACTATGCATTGTACGATTTTAGAGTTTAAATAACAACAATAACAAAACCCCAAAGACTTTAAACTTGGGCCTTAAGTTCAAATTAATTCACATATATATGTTTTCTGAAGATACTTCCTTAAAAAAAATTTTGGTGAAACAAAATTACCTTGCACTCTTGGAAAACCCATTCTTGAGGTCCTTCTGCACGTAACTTCTGAATGTACTGAAACATGTGCAAAATGATATCTTCAACGTGTACTGGAAAAAAGGGGCATATTTAAAAACCATTCAGTGCTTGAATCCTTCAAAGCAGTGAGCTTAGTCCTAAGGTAAAGTCAGGTAAGTAGAAATGGAGTCCTCACCTCCCTGAGACTGGTTTTAAAGTCCCACACACATGGCCCTCCAGGCTCTGGGACATGGGACAGAAGGAACTTCGGGGAAGTTAATGACCAAGGAAAAGTCAAGTACACATTTCACAAACGCAACATAATGATAGGTTGTTGAGGAAAAACATCATCCATGAAATGAAGGCCAAGTTGCAAATGAAAAATACAATGGATGAATTGCAAGAATTAAAGGTTTCATCACTTTACAACATAAAACAGTCCATGGCATTAAGAAATTTTTCAAACTGTATCAGAAGAAGCCAATTTTCTTTTTTTTTTTTTTTTTAATATTTTCTTTTTATTTATTTATTTATTTATTTATTTATTTATTTATTTTTTTATTGTTACTAAATTTTTTTTTTCCCATTCCCAACACCCAGTGCTCCACGCTCTAGGC
>PITA01012202.1:0-34562 GCA_004023965.1 Spilogale gracilis
AGGTGAGGGGCGGGACAGATCCTGCTGAACGCCGATAAGATGGGTAAAGGGACGTGCCTCCTCAGATCCAGCGGCCTTGGGAGCTCTGCCCTCGGGATCTGGGGTCCAGGCCTGTCCCCAGAATGGCCTTGGGGCTTCATCCTCCTCGAGAGGGGCAGAACCCGGGGTGGGAGGGGAGCCTGGCGCGGGGCGGGGGGGGCGGGCAGGCTCAGCTGTGGAGATGATGACCTATCAGGGTTTCTGACTGCTCCTCAGGACCCGGCCTCTGAGGGGACATTTCGCAGCCCCAGAGAGGTCCCGTGCCCCGCACTGTTGGGGGAAGCTGCATGGACGAGGGGGAAGGACGAGGAGAGGGGAGGAGACGGTGAAGGGGGTCAGAGCTGCGATTGGAGCCGAGAACTGGAAGCGCCTTAAAGAGACTGCGCGGTCCCCGCCCCCCTTCCCGCCAGCCTCAATGAATTAGAGCTGTGTTTCCCAAACTTGCCTGATCACAAGAATCCTCTCGGGCCCCAGTTAAAGATACAGGTTCCGGAGTGCCTCCCTTCGCGATTCTGATTCAGTAGGTCTGCGGGTGGAGCCGAGGAATCTGTAATTTTAACACGCTCCCCACGTGATTCTCGTGAACAAGCAAGTTTGGGAAATACTGAATTAAAGGAAACGGGGCCTGGCTGCCGAAGCGGCCTCCGCTAGGGGGCTAGGCGGGAGGATTCCCGGGGGGCGTCGCCTGCTTCCGCCGCCGCCTCCTTCAGTGAAAGTCCCTTCTGGGTCCAGCTGTCACAGCCGCCGCGCTCCCTCAGGCCGGGCGGGGGACACCCCAGGTCTGCGTGGCCCCCGCGCCGCCACGCCCAGTGGCCGCCCGAGCCCTGCGAGCAGGGGGAGGAGCCGCAGCCAGTGGAGGCGGAGGAGGTAGAGGAGGCGGAGACGGCGGAGACGGCGGAGAAGGCGGAGAGGAAGGTGGAGGCGGAGGCGAAGGTGGAGGGGAAGGTGGAGGCGGCGGAGAAGGTGGAGGCGGCGGGGGAGGTGGACGCCGCCGGGAAGGTGGAGACAGCGGAGAGTCCGGGCCGCCGGCTTGAGCTCAAGCTGGAGCCCGAACCCGAGTCGTTACCGGCGGCGGAGCAGGAGCCGAAGGGGGAGTCGAAGCAGGAGCTGGAGGATGAGAACCCAGCGCGGAGCGGCGGTGGAGGCAGCAGCGACGAGGTTCCTCCCCCCACCCTTCCCTCCGACCCCCCGCGGGCCCCCGATCCCTCTCCGCGGCGCAGTCGTGCCCCCCGCCGCCGACCCCGGCCGCGGCCACAGACCCGGCTCCGTACCCCGCCGCAGCCTAGGCCACGGCCCCCGCCCCGGCCCCGGCCCCGGCGCGGCCCTGGGGGCGGATGCCTGGATGTGGATTTCGCTGTGGGTCCACCAGGCTGTTCCCACGTGAACAGCTTTAAGGTGGGAGAGAACTGGAGGCAGGAACTGCGGGTGATCTACCAGTGCTTCGTGTGGTGTGGAACCCCAGAGACCAGGAAAAGCAAGGCAAAGTCGTGCATCTGCCATGTGTGTGGCACCCATTTGAACAGACTTCACTCTTGCCTTTCCTGTGTCTTCTTTGGCTGCTTCACAGAGAAACACATTCATGAGCACGCTGAGACGAAACAACACAACTTAGCCGTAGACCTTTATTATGGAGGTATATATTGCTTTATGTGTAAGGACTATGTGTATGACAAAGACATTGAGCAAATTGCCAAAGAAGAGCAAGGAGAAGCTTTGAAATTACAAGCCTCCACCTCAACCGAGGTTTCTCACCAGCAGTGTTCAGTGCCGGGACTCGGGGAGAAGTTTCCAACCTGGGAGACGACCAAACCCGAGTTAGAACTGCTGGGATACAACCCAAGGAGAAGGAGAATCACGTCGAGCTTCACCATCGGCTTAAGAGGACTGATCAATCTTGGCAACACGTGCTTTATGAACTGCATCGTCCAGGCCCTTACCCATACGCCCATCCTGAGAGATTTCTTCCTCTCAGACCGGCACAGATGTGAAATGCCAAGCCCTGAGTTGTGTCTGGTCTGTGAGATGTCGTCACTTTTTCGGGAGCTGTACTCTGGAAACCCTTCTCCTCATGTTCCTTATAAGTTGCTGCACCTGGTGTGGATACACGCCCGTCACTTAGCAGGATACAGGCAACAGGATGCCCACGAGTTCCTCATTGCAGCGTTAGATGTCCTGCACAGGCACTGCAAAGGCGATGACACTGGGAAGACCGCCAACAATCCCAACCACTGTAACTGCATCATAGACCAAATCTTCACAGGTGGCCTGCAGTCTGATGTCACCTGTCAGGCCTGCCATGGCGTCTCCACCACCATAGACCCATGCTGGGACATCAGTTTGGACTTGCCTGGCTCTTGCACCTCCTTCTGGCCCATGAGCCCAGGGAGGGAGAGCAGCGTGAATGGGGAAAGCCACATACCGGGAATCACCACCCTCACGGACTGCTTGCGAAGGTTTACGAGGCCAGAGCACTTGGGAAGCAGTGCCAAAATCAAATGCGGTAGTTGCCAAAGCTACCAGGAATCTACCAAACAGCTCACAATGAATAAATTACCTGTTGTTGCCTGTTTTCATTTCAAACGGTTCGAACACTCGGCCAAACAGAGGCGCAAGATCACTACATACATATCCTTCCCTCTGGAGCTGGACATGACACCATTTATGGCCTCGAGTAAAGAGAGCAGGATGAATGGACAGTTGCAGCTGCCAACCAATAGTGGAAACGATGAGAATAAGTATTCCTTGTTTGCTGTGGTTAATCACCAAGGAACCTTGGAGAGTGGCCACTACACCAGCTTCATCCGGCACCACAAGGACCAGTGGTTCAAGTGTGATGATGCCGTCATCACCAAAGCCAGTATTAAGGACGTTCTGGACAGTGAAGGGTATTTACTGTTCTATCACAAACAGGTCCTGGAACATGAGTCAGAAAAAGTGAAAGAAATGAATACACAAGCCTACTGAAGCGACACATAGACCTACCTGTAATGGAAGATGGTGACACCCATACGACAACTGGCATCGAGATTTAAAGGACCTACTTGTGTGGCCCATGGGCCTGACAGTAAGAATTGAACAGTATCCAGTGTCTAAGAGGTCCTGGTTGAAAGAGAAATAGACGGGGCGGGAGAAGAGGCTCTAGTCTAAGCAGTCACTTGAAGGAAAATTCAATCGCAGGAATGCTCTAGGCAGGGAAGGCAGGAGCAGGGAAATCCTGACACTGGTACATATCCTATATTCCTCCAAAAGATTGTGTGGGAAAGTGTGGGGTGGGAGGGGGGTGGTGTGGGGGGGGTGTGTGCCCTTGTAACCGTAAAACATCTTTCTCCATGGGTGTTTCAGCTTCAACTGACCAATCACATAACAGTTACATGTTTGCAGGGGGGAAGAAAAGTCTATACAAATGCAGCCCATTACCTATATGGGTATGAAAGTGGAAAAGTGGAGGAGGCAAGGATATCTCATTGACAAAACACCTTTGCCAGTTTCTTTGTATTTGTGATTTTTTGTGCTATTAAATGCAGTATTAAAAAAAAAGAGAGAGAGAGAAGCCTGCGGGGCTAGTGAACGGAGAAGAAAGAAGGGGGCTCATATAAGGGGAGCGATTGCTCCAAAAGTAGAGAAGATAAAAAAAAATAAAATACTGTAAGATAAGCGACCAGCACAAACAGGCCTCAGCTAAGAATATAGTGTGTGAGTGTTTAAAAAAAAAAAGCTGTATGATATACTTGAGCAAATCAATGAACCTCTTTGCGATTGTTTTCTCATCTGTAAAATGCAGATAATTCCTACCTTAAAGGGTTATTGTTAAAGATGAAATGATATAAAATGTGTCAAAGTATAAAGTAAAAGGCTTGGAACTTTGTAGTGGCTCAGTAAACGTTTGTTGGATCTGAAACTTCTTTGGACCGGGACCAGAATGACCCTCAGAGGTGAGAGTCCGTCCTCCCTGAGACCTGTGGATGGAATGGACACACATCATGTCATATGCAGTCACACACACACACACACACACACACTCTCACAACTTCCTTCCCGACACTGTCTACCTGGAGCCCCAAGGCAAGGGCCTCAACTTTGGTCCTCGTGTAAGGCAGGGTCAGTGCCACTCCAGGGGTCAGTAGAACACCACAACTGTCTCCCGGAGTCATTCTGTCCATTTGGAAGACCATTGCATTGTTTTCATGACTCAGCACCCTAGTGACAGGACCCTCAGGGCCAGTAGGCTGCCAGGCTTCCCCATGAGGGTGTTTGCTGGTCTTTGCCTCCCCTGGGCATTATGTGTGTGGCTGTGAGATTCACCTGTAGGTATAAATCAGTAGAAGGACTATTTTCCAAAGCTCGCTGGTTTGGCAGCCTGAGGAAACCGATGGCGTGGCACAGTGGTCTCACAGTCAGGACAGATGAGACAGATGGGATGTTCCCAGGAGGGGGTGAGCACTGGTGGTTCCTTCTTTTCTCTTTAGCATCAGGTACAAAGGGACCAATAACAGAAAATCTTGCGGGGAGGGAAACTGCATCAGACCCATGGGGCTTGGATCTACTGGCTCTGATAAAAGGCTGGCCTCCCACCCTCACCCCGAGGGCTTCCCGAGTCTACTTTCTGGTCCACTCCTTTGGAAATACAGATTTATTTATGTGGTTGTGGGTGCATCGCCGACAGGCTCATAGATTTTTCTTTAGGATGGGGGTTCTGTCTCTTCTTGTACCTGGGGCTGCGTACTCGGCCCTGGCCCAGAGTAAGTAGATGGTCCAAACACTAACTGGGTGAATCAATGAAGCAATACACCTTCCTTTCATAGCTGAATTTTTGCCAACACCCGGGGCCCATGGTCCTCAGGAGAATATGTCAAAAGTGTTATTTTTGGTATCTTGTAGGATGGGGGAGATCAAACGATGAGAGGCCTCGAGTGTCACTTGGCAACTTAATGCAGGGTGTCTGACTACCTCTTGGGATGTGTCTGGTAGCCCTGCCTGGGAAGACAGCCAGGTCTTCGCTCATCTCTGCCACAAAAAGAACTCAGTAAGCCACATGCCACCGGCCTCTGACTGCTTGCAGAAATTCTCTTATGCATTTTTCTGCTTTTTTATTTGGAAATATTTTAAACCCAGGAAAGTGGCAAAAATAAAAATAGTACAGAGAACATCTGTATACCCTTTACCAGATTCACCTATTGTGAACACTTTCATAAATGTGTGTGTGTGTGTGTGTGTGTGTGTGTGTGTGTGTCTGGACCATATGATGGTAAGTTACATGCACCATGGCCCTTCATGGCTAATGGACTTCAAAATGCATTGCCTACAAATGGGCACATTCTCTACATCACAATATATAGGTAAGAGTGTCAGCAAATTTTTTTTAATATTTTATTTATTTGACACAGAGAGATCTCAAATAGGCAGAGAGGCAGGCAGAGAAGGAGGAGGAAGCAGGCTCCCCGCTGAGCAGAGAGCCTGATGAGGGACTTGATCCCGGGACCCTGAGATCATGACCTGAGCCGAAGGCAGAGGCTTAACCCTCTGAGCCACCCAGGTGCCCAAGAGTGTCAGTAAATTTAACATTGATCCAGGGCGGCCAGGGAGGCTCAGGTCATGATCCCAGGGTCCTAGGATCAAGCCCCACTTCGGGTTCTCTGCTCAGTGGAGTCTGTTTCTTCCTCTGCCTCTGTGATCTCTCTTGCTTTCATTCTCTCTCAGATAAATAATAAAATTAAAAAAAATTAACATTGGTCCAATACTATTATCCAATCTCCTGTCTGTACTTCAATTTTGTCTGTCCGCCCAAAGACATCCTTAACAGCATTTCCTTCTCCATCATAGGATCTGGTCTAGGGTGAGGTATTGCTTTTAGTTGTCATGTCTCTTTAGCCTTTAATCTGGAGCACTTCCACAAGCTTACTTTGTCTTGTATGACATTAGCATTTTTAATAGACTGTTCCTCATTTTGGGTTTGTCTGACACAGAAACTGTCTTTTAAGTACCCTGAACTTGGGGGAAGGGATAGGGTGGCTGGGTTATGGAAAAAAGATACCCTGCACTCAGGAATAGTCCTAGGGGCTATGAATGGCGGCACCAGTGCTAGAGCTGACCTCCGTCTCCACTGATGGAAAGCACAGACCACCAGAGGGAGCAGCTGTGCCTGGTCCTTCCTGATGGAAGCATGCACCTCCTCTGGAAAACACCATTGTCCCTCAGCAACAAGGGAGCCTTTCAAGGCCAGCCCTAGGCCGCTACCTGTCACCAACCCCCAAATGGAGCCATGGAATGTAACAGCAGCAGCCAGGGCCCACTTGCAGACCTCATCACCGTGGGATCCAGTGCACGAATGTATTTGGCAGGTATGTGTTACCTTGAATTCCAATGGAGATTCAGGCATGTCCGGCACCACCATGGTGGGGTCTTCTGGGTGGGGGCCAGGGACCAGGACAGAACACACTTGACGCCTTTATCACCATTCCCTTGGTGGTCACAACAGCAGTGGGGAGGGGAGCCAGGAAAGGGTGAGTTCTTCTTAAATAGCTTCAGCAGCAGTGGGCACAAAGCTGGGGCCTAGATTAAGTAAGGAAAAACATGGGAGAGGTCGACAACAGATGGGGTTGTGACTTACAGGTGACTTTCAGACACAACTGGGCTACTTTACTTGACGGCTGGGATTCCGGTGTGAGCAAATGTGGGCTAGAGCTGGTGAAAATTAAGCTAATGTTTAACTCAGACTCCATCTACTTCCCACAAGCTGGGAAGGCCAGGGAAACTTGGTTCACATGCAGATTTATTTTATGATCTGGGCCCTGAAGGGCACAGGCAACAGATGAGTGCTCACGTTGGGAGGGGGGGTCTTACCATCCAGGGAGCTCAGAATGAGAGACCAAA
The DNA here is from genome assembly GCA_004023965.1 of Spilogale gracilis. Classification (NCBI taxonomy): domain Eukaryota; kingdom Metazoa; phylum Chordata; class Mammalia; order Carnivora; family Mephitidae; genus Spilogale; species Spilogale gracilis. The sequence goes on from PITA01012202.1 coordinate 6,910, forward strand.
CAATGTGGTACTTCCCTTTCACCCATTATACATGCTTCCCATGGTTTTTTGGCCTAACCTGGTTGAAAATTCTGAACCCACTAACTTCCCATTTCCTGGAGTAGCCAAATGTGGAAACGTACATAACTGCCTCACTTCTTCCCCATCCACAGGGAATCCTGATCAGGGATGCCATCAACCAAGGGGTATTTTCCAATCAAGAAAACAGAGTGGCCCCCATTACAACTCATGTTATCATAGTGCAGTAGAGCTGATGCCAGGAGCCTGTGTTTGCACCATATGTATACTCACACCCTGAAGTGAAGGCTCAGGTCCTCTGAGACTATGAAGCTCAGTGCCACAGCCCTATGTCATTACATACTGACTTTGCTGGGCGGGTGATCCCATACCATTTTTAAACTCTTGTATTAAAGTCTATCAATTACATAGGAAAATGCACATATCATAAGGGTAAAACTTGATGCATTTCTAGGAAATGAACAGATCCCTGCAAACCAACATCCAGGTCAAGAAACCACACATTGCCCCTAAGTCAGGCCCCACTTTTGCTTCCTTCCAGTCAATAATAACCCCAAAGAGGACTCCCTATCCTGACTTATTCTACTGTAGATAACTGTTGCCTTTTTTATTTTATGCCTCCTATAAATGGAATTGTTCAGTATGTAAACTTTTGTGTCTGGATTCTTTCACTCAACATTTTAAGAGCTTCACATCTGAAGTCCTTTTGTCAAGAAAAATTCTGAGGAGTGTCACTGTTTCTGTCTAATGAGCCAAAAGTAAAAATCCATACTCCTCCTAGTGATTTCTGGCATATTGAATCCATTCAAAGGGACCCAGGTCACTGCAAAGTTGGTCCTTGAGAGTGTGTCTAATCTTAGGTATAAGAAGATGGTGGACAGAAAACAGCCTTCCAGAGAATCTTGGGATAATTTACCCCAGAAATGCTGATCTTGGGCCCTATTCTGTCTCATAATCTTGGACCCTAGCCCCAGTCCAATAGCTCCTGAATGGGATACTCTATTCTGGTAAATCCTCAAACTTACACGGGCAGCAGAGTCTCCTGGAGGGCTTGTTAATACACAAATTGCTGGGTCTTGCCCCCAGCATTTCTGATTTCAGTGGATCTGGGAATTTGTATTTCTTTTTTAAAAAATATTTTATTTATTTATTTGACACAGAGAGGGAGAGATAGCGAAGAGGGAATACAAGCAAGGGGAGTGGGAAGGGGAGAAGCAGGCTTCCTGCTGAGCAGGGAGCCGGATGCAGAGCTCGATTCCAGGACCCTGGAATCATGACCCGAGCCAAAGGCTGATGCTTAATGACTGAGCCACCCAGGTGCCCCAAGAATTTCTATTTCTGACACATTCCCTGGTGATGCCTCTGGTTCTGGGATTGCATTTTGAGTACCAGTGATCTAGTCAGTTCGTTTTCACACTGTGGTCCTTGGATCCCAAGGAGTCTGTGAAGATGCTCCTGGGAGTACCTTGGGGAGCACCCAGAGAACAAGGGGGAGGGTACATTGGTGAAGATCAGGAAGTCTTAACCCCACTTTTGACCAGAGCAGCTCCCCTCTTATTCATTTTAGACCTTGGGATTCCAAGTAATACTTGAAGAAAAAATTCTGCCACTAAAATTTGTAAAAGCTGAAAATTGCAGCGCTAAAGAGTTGTTGACCCTGAGGGAATGATGTCTTTAAACTACATGGGTGGTGTATCTGGGAAACAATCCAACATGCTCCTGAGACCTGGCCTCCTGTATGCCCTTAAACTAGATGGTCCTGAGGGGAGCTTAATTTCCTTGGAACTTAAAGAGGTGCAGATTTATGAGGACAGAAGTGATAAGGGAAAATGCTTAATTATAAATAAGGTACCAAGTCATAAGAATAAAGAATTTTTTTGGCAAGATAGCATACTAAGATAACATGAACAGCACTCGCCAACTACGAACACACAGTAACACGAGATAAACCATAACAAAATTTGCATTCATAGATGACCTTAAAAAAAAAGTAAAATCTGCAGAGAAACAATGAGGAAAGATTAAAGCCAGGCTAGTAATTATAAGCGGACACTGTAATTGCCCATTGTGGTGTTGGTTTCTAGGGGTCAGGAGCTTAGACCTGAGAATCTAATGCCCATGTGGGTGCTAGCAACGCTGCCTCAAATCCACCAGAGGCAGAGAGGCTCTGAGCCAAACCTCCGGGTAAAGCCCTTGGTAGCTCCTCTGTCTGTCACAACGGGTCTGGAAAGTGAGCAGCTAAAAGCCGTATGCTGTATGCTCTCTCCCGAGCCACCAGGAGAAATCAAAATCCCAGGCTTATGTTGTATGTGGATGTGGGGGTCTAAGCACACCCTGTTGCGTGTTACAGAAACCACGCGCTGGAAAATTAAAATAAAAACGGGAGCAGAGGTATTCAAATCTCTAGAACCCCAGCAAGACCCAAATATTGTATCTTTTTACAGCCCAGGGCATGTGGAACCTCACGGAAAAAAGACCAGAGCTGCAGGATAGGGCTTCAGAAACAAACAAACAAACAAACAAACAATAAAATAAAATAAAATAAAAAGAGAAAGAAACAAATAAACAAATAGCAAAAAAAGAGAAACAAACAAATAATAGAAATTTTGTACTTGCAAAAGAAGTGGCCTGACGGTGAAGGAGGGTCACCAGTTGCCACAAGGAGTAGAATTAGCATCCCCAAGAAATCCTGATGGGAACTATTTGTCCTTTTTTTTAAGAGGGGAAATAAGTAGATTTTTCAGAAACAAACAAACCTAATAAAGTTTAGCAATAATAGACTATCATTAAATAACTATTGAAAGATATACTTCAGGAAGAAGGAAATTGAAATCAGGAAGAAGGGGTGAATAGGCGCAAGGAACAGTGAACAAAAATTGGGAAATGTGTGAAAATCTAAGTAAGCATTAGGTGTATGAAACAATAATAACGTTGAATGAGCTGGAGGTATAAAAACCAAGCAGGCACCAAAAAACGTTGGCGCACAAAAACATCTAAGACAGCAGGGGGCTATTAATATTTAAAACGTTCTAAAGCTCTTGTATTGTTGGGAGAAGGGTGTGGATATTGCCTGAATTTGGACCTTGTTAAGTCAAGTATAAATGTTTAAACATTTAAGGATATGGGCTTCTAATTTCTGGCAATGACAGGCTTGGTTCTTTGATTCAACTTGCCTATTGAAATAATGAAGTATGCTGCATAAAATCTTTCAAAACTACTTTAGGGCGCCTGGGTGGCTCAGTGGGTTAAAGTCTCTGCCTTTGCTCAGGTCATGATCTTGGGGTCCTGGGATGGAGGCCCGCGTTGGGCTCTCTGCTCAGCGGGGAGCCTGCTTCCTCCTCTCTCCCTGCCTGCTTCTCTGCCTACTTGTGATCTCTCTCTGTCAAATAAATAAATAAAATCTTTAAAAAAACCAAACTACTTTAAAAGCCCTGAAGAGCTGAGAGGAGAGAGGGAAACTACCAGGTCAAATTGGGATGAAAGCTTGTAACCAGACAGGTAAGCAGAATATAGGTGCCCCCCCCCATCCCACCCAGAGCCACTTTGCTCTGAGGGCGTTTGCCTCCATTGCCCACCTGAGCTTTGATTCTAGAGAAGTTGTGCACAAGGCTGCCTGGCACCAAGCAGAACTCTCTTGCTAAAAAGTAAGGGGAAAAAAAGAGGAGGGGATACCTAAGTCTTTTTGAATTGGTGTTTTTGTTTTCTTTGGGTAGATACCCAGTTGTGGGATTACTGGTTCATGTGCTATTTTTAATTTTTTTGAGGAACCTCCACACTATTTTCCCCGTGGCTGCACCAATTTACATTCCCACCAATAGAGCACAAAGGTTCCTTTTTCTCCACATCCTCACCAACACTTGTTTCTTGTGTTTTTGATTCTAGCCATTCTGACAGGCATAAGGTGATACCTTGTTGTGATTTTGATTTGCATTTCCATGATAGCTAATGATGTTGAGCATCTTTTCATGTGTCTGTTAGCCATCTGTATGTCTTCCCTGGAAAAAATGTTTATTCAGTTCCTCTGCCCATTTAAAATTATTTACTTATTTTATTTTTATTTTTAAAAGATTCTCCAGTAATTTTATTTTGCAAACTATTTGTATTTTAAGTTACATTGGCTTACACCGTTGTACAGAGAAAAAAAATATACAATTTTGAACACTGAACTATTTATCACTTTAATATGATTTCAGATATATTTCATTTATTTCTAATTGACCTTCAGCTCCTAAGTTTAGTATAAGTATTCTTGCCACCCCATTCCACCCTGTCACTGTGTCAAAGGGTTCAAGATACATACACAAAACACACATGTAAACAGACACAAAGAAGCCTTTTGTAAAATAAATACATCTTTTATGATGTAAATAACTGTTCCTTTTTTGAACTTTCTATATACAGTTCAAGTTTCTTCTGAAATTGGGATATTCACACTTATTAGACACAGTCTTTATAAAGCAAAGTGTTTACCTCCTTTTTTCTAAATATCTTTTTTATTTTGTATGTGTGTGTGTGTGAGAGAGAGAGTAAGCACAAGCAGGGGGAACAGTGGAGGGAGAGGGAGAAGCAGACACCATTTAAGCAGGGAGCCCTATGTGGGTTCAATCCCAGGACTCTGGGATCATGACCTCAGTCAAAGGCAGATGCTTAACCGACTGAGCCACCCAGGCACCGCAGGTGTTTATTTCTTTGCAAACTCAAGTAATTATTTATTTATTTTTAAATTTTACTTATTTAGTTAAGAGAGAACCAGCATGGAGGGGAGAGAGAGAGAAAGAAGCAGACTCCACACTGAGCTAGCAGCTCCATGTGGGGCTCCATCCCAGGACCCTGAGATTGTGACCTGAGCTGCAGGCAGATGCTTAACTGACTGAGCCACCCAGGTGGCCCTCAAGTAATTCTTGAGAGGAATATTTTTCCTATTAATCTAAAGAGAATGGCATGTGGAAGGCCAAAGAGGAAAAATCACTTCAAATGGTCAAAACAGAAAAGGACTGAAAAATAACATACTTACTAGCACAGGGAGAAAAGTTTTAAGTATAGATTCTATTGATAATACTGATATTCAAAGGAATAGCTTTGGACCCATTGCCAAAACTTGGATTTTTCTCAGTTAATTAAGAAGAGTGTTGGTTTTATTTAGGAAGATACATTAAGTCTTTGAAGTAAGAATGACAGGGTTGTACAACTTAATTTCTATGTTAGTGACCGAACATACAAGGTATCAAATATAAACAGTAGTGTAGCAAGAAAATAAAGTAGTAGAAACAATTACGCAACTAGTAGCGACAATTAAGACTACCATTTGAAAGACCTTCTATGCACAAAGAATGAAAACATATTGTTATAAGATTTTACAGCACACAACTGGATTTAATCCTAATTCATAACTGTTGTACTTCTTTCTTCTTCAGTACTGGTAGACCCACGTTGTCTCCTGTCAATTCATTGTGTTGATTATGTGAACCATCACAGGCAGGAACGTCTTTGAACGCCAACACCTACAATAAGCTACTTTAGTAAGATACAAATCTTCAACATTTTTTTAAATCACCATTTTGGGATTTTCCTTTTGTATTTAAAGATGAGTTAAGCTAGCCTTCTGTTGTTTTCGGTTCTGGAGGAATGGACAAATTGCAAGGTAGCCAAGTAGTTCAAATACACCAAGGAAAGGCAATAATCAAAGTCATTCTGAAACCATGAGCTGGGTGAACCTGGTAATGCTCTCAGGATGGGAGCTGCTTTAAAGATTTTTTAAAAGATTTATTTGAGAGAGAGAGAGAGCGCACACAGAGGGGCAGAAGGAGAGAGGCAGACTCCCCGCTGAATGTGGAGCCCAATGTGGGTCTCTAACCCAAGACCCATGAGATCATGACCTGAGCTGAAATCAAGAGTCAGAAGATTAACAGGCTGAGTCACCCAGGTGCCCCTGGGGAACTGCATTAACTACACAGGAAGCGGCACCTTCATTATGGGGGCCACACTCATCAGCAAAGTCTACTCCTCTCCAGCCCCTCGCCACTCTCTAGTGGAGCTGCTGGGTCTGCAGGGGGAGAACAGAAGTGACAGGCATGCATCCTGGTCTGGGTTCTGGAGTGGACAGGTCCATTTTTTAATCAGATTATTTTTTTTTGGTGTGGAGTTGTATAAGTTCTTTATATATTTTAGATATAAACCCCTCATCAGCTCTATCATTTGCAAATATCTTTTCCCATTCAGTAGGTTGCTTTTGTGTCTCCTTGATAGTTTCCTTCTCTGTGCAGAAGCTTTTTACTATATTCATTGCGGCATTATTTACAATAGCTAAGATACGGAAGCAGCCCAAGTATCCACTGACAGATGAATGGAAAAAAGAAGATGTGACATTATATATATGAAATGGAATATTATGCAGCCATAAAAAGTATGAGATCTTGCCATTTACAACAATATGGATGAAGCTAGAGAGCATTATGCCAGGTGAAAGAAGTCAGGCAGAGAAAGACAAATTCCATATGATCTCACTTGCATGTGGAATCTAAAAAATAAATGAATAAGCAAACATAATCAGACCTATAAACACAGAGAACAAACTGATGGTTGTCAGAGGAGAGGAGGATGGGGGATGGGCAAAATAGATGAAAGGGAGTGGAAGATACAGGCTTCCAGTTATGGGAAGAATAATTCATGGAATAAAAGGTACAACATAGGGAATAAGGTCAACGATACTATACACACACATATATTTCCTTGCATCAAAGTATTAATACATATACTTTTTTTTTCAAGTGTAGTTGGAATACTGACCACATTCTAGGCTGTAAAACAAGTCTCAATACATACCATTGCATTATTTTCATTCAGACTACATTCCCTGATTACAATGAAATTAAGTTAGAAATAAAAAGCAACAAGGGCACCTGGGTGGCTCAGTTGGTTAAGCGACTGCCTTCGGCTCAGGTCATGGTCCCAGAGACCCTGGATCAAGCCCCACATCGGGCTCCCTGCTCGTCAGGAAGCCTGCTTCTCCCTCTCTCACTCCCATACTTGTGTTCCCTCTCTAGCTGTGTTTCTCTCTGTCAAATAAATAAAATCTTAAAAAAAAAAAAGCAACCATAACAGCAAAAACTTATAAAAAGTTTTTTTGGAATGTTTAAAAAGCATGTTTGTTTAACTCATGGCTTAAAGGCAACTCACAATGTGAATTAAAAAGTATTTAGAACTGGAGCACCTGGGTGGCTCAGTTGGTTAAGCGACTGCCTTTGGCCCAGGTCATGATCCGGGAGTCCAAGCATTGAGCCCCGCATTGGGCTCCAGCCCCGCATCGGGCTTCCTGCATGGCGGGAAGCCTGCTTCTCCCTCTCTTACTCCTCCTGTTTGTGTTCCCTCTCTCACTGTGTTTCTCTTTGTCAAATAAATAAATAAAATCTTTACAAAAAAGTAGTTAGAACTGAATGGGGTGCCTGGGTGGCTCAGCTGGTTAAGTGTCTGCCTTTGGCTCAGATCAGGATCCTGGAGTCCCGTGATAGAGCCTGGCATATCATTTCACAGCTCAGCAGGGAGTGTGCTTCTCCCTCTGCCCCACCCCCCCTCATGCGGGCAGGCACTCACTCACTCTCTCTTTCTCTCACTCTCTTTCAAATAAATAAAAAAATATTTTTAAAAAAGTATAGAGAACTGAATGATTATATAGGTATCAAAACTTCTGACATACAGTTGAAGCAAAACTTAAAGGGAACTGTATGGTTTTGAAAACTTTTTATTAAAAAATGAGGCTCAGGGGTGCCTGGGTGGCTCAGTTGGTTGAGCGACTACCTTCAGCTCAGGTCATGATCCTGGAGACCCGGGATCGAGCCCCACATTGGGCTCCCTGCTCAGTGGGAAGCCTGCTTCTCCCTCTCTCACTCCCCCTGCTTGTGTTCCCTCTCTAGCTGTGTTTCTTCCTGTCAAATAAATAAATAAAATCTTTAAACAAATTAATATTAAAATTTTTTTTATCACTTTTAACTTCCACTGAGGCAAAAACTGATATAACCCCACACAAAAATGATTTAGGATGTGTAATTTTTTTTTAATTTTAAGATTAACATATAATAATATTGGCTTTGTTGACAACAGTTTGGTGAATTTCAATCAGGTCATGATCCCGGAGATCCCGGATCGAGCCCCACAATAAAAAGATTTTATTTATTTATTTGTGGGAGAGAGAGAGCGCGAGCAAGCATAATGTACTTGTGTACATTCATGTAAACATCACCCTAACCAGAATAAAAAAAAACAACAGTTCTTTTACCCCCAAAACTCCCTTGTGCTAAAAAACCAGGCCCTTAGCTATAGAGAGCAAGCTGATGGTTAGCAGAGGGGAGGTAAGTAGGGGATGGGTGACATAGGTGTTGGGGACCTCCCTTTGCCCCTCCGCTCTCTAAAAAAAAAGAAAATAAAATGCAATAAAATAAAAACAAGTGAGCCTATAAAAAAAAAACCTTCCTTGTGTTATCCCTTTGTCATACTTCCCTCCCCCCACTGACTCTGAAATCCTGATAACTACTGATCTTTTCTCTGTCACTGTCGTTACCTCTTTTTGAAAATGGAACCATATAATATATAACCCTGCGAGGCTCAATTCTTTCAGCATAATGCCTTTGAGATCCATTCAAGTTGAAATCCATCAATAGTTCATTCTTTCTTATTGCCAAGTAGTACCACAGTTTGTTTATCCATTCACCTGCTAAAGAACATTTGGGTTATTCCTACCTTGGGGCTATTACAGATCAAGCTGCTATGAACATTCATGTACAGGTTTCATGTGAATATTTCTCTAAGGTAAATACCCAGGAATGAGAGTGAAGGATCATATGATGAGTATATGTTTAACTTTGTGAGAAAAAAAAACCCTTTAAACCATTTTTCCAAGTGGCTGTAACATTTTACATGCTGAGAAACAATATAAAAAAGTTCCGTTTGCTCTGCATTCTTGCTGGCAGTTGGTTTTGCCAGTATTTTTTATTTTACTTAAAAAATTATTTTTTCTCTCTCTTTTTTATTTTTTATTTTGTTTATTTATTTTTGGTGTTTTGTTTATTTATTATTTATTATTATTTATTATTATTATTTTTAGAGAAAGAGCATGAGTGAGCATGAGCGGGGCTGGGGCAGAAGGAGAGGGAGAGAGAGAATCCTAAGGAGGTTCCATGACTGGAGTCCAGCCAGGGGCTCAATGTCATGATCCTGAGGTCATGACCTGAGCTGAAATTAACAGTGTGTTGCTGAACTGACTGAGCCACCCAGGCACCCACAGTATTTTTTACTTTAGCCATTCAAATAAATGTGTAGTTGTATCTCATCATGATTTCAATATGTACTTTTCTAGTGGCTAATGATATTGAAAATCTTTTTTGTGCTTATTTTAATTCATATATCTTCTTTGCTGATGTACTTGTTTAAGTCTTTTGGGCATTTTCTAATGGAGCTTTAATTTTCTTACTGCGTTTTGAGAGTTCTTTATATATGCTGGATACAAGTCCTTTGTCAGATATGGGAATTGCATAATACTTCCTCTGGTCTGGATCTCCTCTTATCATTCCTTTAACAGTGTCTTTTACAGGACGAAACATTGTGATTTTTAAAAAAGATTTTATTTATTTATTTGACAGAGATCACAAGTAGGCAGAGAGGCAGGCAGAGAGAGAGGAGGAAGCAGGCTCCCTGCTGAGCAGAGAGCCCAACGCGGGCCTCGATCCCAGGACCCTCAGATCAAAACCTGAGCTGAAGGCAGAGGCTTTAACCCACTGAGCCACCCACACACTCCAAACTTTAAAAAGATTTTATTTAGGGGCGCCTGAGTGGTTCAGTTGGTTAAGCGACTGCCTTCGGCTCAGGTCATGATCCCGGAGATCCCGGATCGAGCCCCACATCTAGCCCCACATCGGGCTCCCTGCTGGGCAGGAAGCCTGCTTCTCCCTCTCTCACTCCCCCTGCTTGTGTGCCCTCTCTCGCTGTGTTTCTCTCTGTCAAATAAATAAATAAAATCTTAAAAAAAAAGATTTTATTTATTTATTTGTGGGAGAGAGAGAGCGCGAGCAAGCATAAGCAAGGGGAATGCCAGGCAGTGGAAGAAACAAGAAGGCTGCCTGCTGAGCAAATGTTCCATCCCAGAACCCTGGGTTCATAACCTGAGCTGAAGGCAGATGCTTAACCTACTGAGCCACCCAGATGCCACCAAACCGTGATTTTGATGAAGTCCAATCTGTCATTTTTTTTTTTCTTTTATAGATCATCTGTTTGCTGTCATGGGAAAAAAACTCTACCTAACTCCAGGTCATGAAGCTATTTCTCTTATGTTTTCAGTTAGAAGTTTCATAGTTTTATGTTTTATATTTACATCAGTTTTTGATTTTTAGTTAATTTTTGTATAAGGTGTGAGGTTGCAGTTGAGGTTCATTTTTTCTGATACATACAAATTCAATTTTTTCTGATGTCATTTGATCAGGCTTTCTCAGGGCAGTTGTTGGGATGAGCACCAGGTGTTGTATGGAAGGGATTAATCACTAAATTAGACAGCTGAAACTAATATGACGCTGTAGGTTAAACAACTGGAATTTAAACAAAAACTTGGTGAGAATGCAAAGTCTATCCTTTCTCAATTGAATTGTCTTAACACCTTTTTCAACAATCAATTGGTCATACTGGTGTGGTTCTATTTCTTGACACTCTATTCTGCATTGATCGGTATAGATGTCCCTTCACCAGTACCACACTGTCTTGATTTCTGTAACTTCATAGTAAGTCTGAAAATCAGGTAGTGTGATTACTTTAACTTCATTCTTTTCAAAATAGTCTCAGCTCTTCTCATTCCTCTGTCTTTTCTTATAATTTTGCTATCAGCTTGTCAATATTAGCAAAAATATTGCTTGGAGTTTGATTGGGATTGCATTAAATGTATAAATTAATTTGGGGAAAACTGATATCTTTACTATGTTAAGACTTACAATCTCTGAACATATGTCCTTCCATTATTTAGGCCTTGACAGGTTTCTTCCATTAGCATTTTGTACTTTTCAGTATACACTTTGGGTTTTAGACTTCCATGATTAGATGAGTCCATGGCAGGTTATACTAGAAGAAATGAAATAGTAAACTTACTGATAATTTAGTGATATGATAAAATCCAGTCTTCTTCCCCAATCCACTCTCTATTATTTACTTTCTGAGTCCTCAAAGAGCTGTTCTATGCATTCTGTCCAGGTTCTATAATTGCACAGTTGTATTTAGTGAGAGAGACAGTTTGGAGTTTGTTTGCTCCATCTTACCAGAACAAAACAATAATAATTTTTTTAAAAGTGTAAATGGGTCCTGAGATAAAAGTTTGAGAACTGCTGCATTTTAGGGACTGGGATTTTTTTTTTTAGAGAGAGAGAGAAAGGGTGCCAGTGCACAAGTGGGAGGGGCAGAGAGAGAGGGAGAGAGAAAATCTTAAGGAGGCTTCATGCTCAGCTTTGAGTCCAGTGCCAAGCTCTGAGATCATGACCTGAGCTGAAACAAGAGTTGGACACTTAACTGACTGAGCCACCTAGGCCCCCTGGGACTGGGATTTTAATACTTCCACAGAGATGGCAGAGATGAAAGATGAAGCCATGAAACAGGAACTGATTTCCATCCATTAAGCCATAAGCCAACCTTTCATACAAAGGGAACTAGTAAAATGTCACTCACAGGACCAGAAATATGGCCAGGAAGTTCAGATAGGTGGACAATCGTCATCTCTAAAAAAAGGGAGGGTGCATATAATGAACAACTTCAAAATCGTTAGAGAAATAGGCAGGGGTTTTTTAAAAAGTGATTAATCCAAAAGGAAGGAGGAATGGAGGAAAGAAAAGAAAGAAATATGGCTCAAAGAAAAAACAGGGACTTGTTTATTCTGATCATGATGGAATAAAAGGATCTAGGTTTACCTTTTTCTCTTAAATGACTAAAAATAATGGCTAGATTATAGAAAACAGTGTTTTCCAGCCATCGGACATCAGGCAGCAGAGGACGTGGTCCTCTGAGAGAAAGGAAATAAACAAAGTGAACCCTATGATTACTTCTGCTTACTGTTTGGAGAGTTTTCAGGTCATAGCACAGGCAGGGAGATTCTAAAGAGAGCCCAGCAGTCTCCCTGAGTCAAGAACACAGTTGAAAATTCAAGCAACACAAGGTGATTAGATTCATAGTACAGAGTAGTAGTAGTAGTAGTAGTAGTAGTAGTAGTATGTGTGTGTGTGTGTGTGTGTGTGTGTGTGTGAGAGAGAGAGAGAGAGAGAGAGAGAGAGAGAATATGCCACAAGCTCAAATACTTTGGAAATACGCAGAAGGTTCTACTAGAGTCTTCAGCTAGTACTGATCAGCACAGGTGTATGAGGAAACTACCCAAAGCCAGGGAATGAATTGCAAGAAATGAGCATGGAGAAAAAAATCCTGAAGCTCAAACAGGGCTGGAAGGAGTTCATCTCCTCAATATCCAGAGTGGAGAAACTTTGTAATCCACAAGATTTTGGGTACAGTGCTCAGAAGACTAGGGCCTCCATAGAGGCATACATTAGCCATAAATGACTGCTATGATCTACTGGAAAAAAATTAAAAATAAAATTTCCTGCCAATCCAGGAAATTCTCTGCTTGAATATAGAAAATATAGAAAACAGGTTTACTATTGAATAAGCATTAAACCAGATTGTGATGCATTACAGACAATCTGCTAATGAGATTGCAAAGCCAGAAATAAATCCCATTCTTATAGATGTAATTTATTCATTACATACATGTTCTTAAAATAAATGGTAAATTGTCCTTATGTAAGAGGACCTGAAAGCACTGTTTGCTATACACTCTTCCATAGTTCATCCTAAGTTCACCTGGTAATTGGAGTAGCCGTCTGTGCTTGTTAATTGCCTTTATCTACAGGAAAAAGAAAACTCTAATTTCTACAACACGTAGGTGCTTACCGCTTAGAGCAAGGTGCTTAGGCTAAAATCCCAGGACGACAGAGAAATATGGGGGCGCTATCTTCCTTGATCTTTACATTTCAAAGAGATGGTTCCCAGTACCTTAGGAAAAATATTTCTGGGTTCCAAGTATGGCAAGAGGCTTATTCGTCCTCAAAAAGATTTACATGCGTATCAAAGGGACAGAGGAAGGATTCACAAAGACTAGATTTCTCAGGAAACACTCTAAGAAAGAGTAGGGAGAAAAGTGCTCTTTCCTTTTTGGCAATAGGGGAAGTTCAATTTCAGTTTTATTTACCCTTACAAAGGTTAAAAGCAAGACACGAAAGGGTCAGACTCTTGCCAAATAACGTACCTGCATCCCAGAGAAAGCTAAAAATTATTCAAAGAAATACAGAAAAGTTTAGTACCAAACAACATAAAACTCACAATTTTGGCACCCAATAAAAAGTTACCAGGTATACAAAGAAGCAGGAAAATATGACTTATAATAAGAAAACTATAATCAATAGTAATAGACCCGAAAATTGCACGATGATAAAGTAAATAGACAAAGCCATTAAAACAACTGTGAAAACATACTTCATATATGGAAAGCAGATAGGAAAGCCCGAGTACATTAAGCAGAGAAATGGAAGATATAAATAAAAATCCACATTGAATTTGTAGAGATGAAAATATATGTTTAAAATATGAAATACACTGGATGGGATTAAGAGCAGACTAGACACTCCAGTAGAAAGGATTAAACAATTTGAGGATGTAGCGATAAGTCTGACTCAAAAAGAAACACACAGATGAAAAGTCTGAAAATAAATAAGCAGAACATTAGTGAGCCATAGAACAACTCCAAGCAACCTAATATATATATGATTCCCAGGAGAAGAGAGAGAGAAGGGCAAAGAAAAATTAATAGGAGAATAATGACTAAAACAATCCCAAATATGATAAATCTGTAAGCTTACAAATCCAAGAAATAAGACGCTAAGCACAAGAAACATAAAGAAAACTACAAACTACAGTAAGGCACACCAAAGTCAAAATGCTCAAAAAAATAATAGTAAAGACAAAAAATCCTAAAAGGAACCGGAAAAAAGACACATATAAATAAATACAAATAATAAATAAAAATGATTCATATTTTTTGCCAGAAACCAGGTAAGGCAGAAAACAGTGGTGCAATATTTTTAAAAAACTGAAAGAAAAAAAAACTCAACCTAGGGTTGTATGCCTACCCAGCAGTAATATTTTCAAAAAAACCTTTGCAGACACACAGAAGCTGAAATAATCCATCACCAGCAGCACTATTAGAAAAAAAAATGCTAAACGGTGTCTTTCAGGCAGAAAGAAAATACCAGGTGGAAACCTGGATTTGCAAAAAGAAATTAAGTGGTTGAGGGGCACCTGGGTAGGTCAGTCGGTTAAGTATCTACCTTCAATCATGATCCTGGGATCCAGTCCTGCGAAGCCCAGCTCCCTGCTCAGCAGGAAGGCTGCTTCTCCATCTCCTGCTGCCTCCTCCCTCCACGGCCCCCTTCATGCTCTGTCTGTCTCTCTCAAATAAATAAATAAATAAAATATTAAAAAAAGAAAGAAAGAGGTTGAAAAAGGAAACTATGTGGATAAATAGTTTCTTTTTTTATTTTTAAAATCCTTTGACTCATTGATTGATCGCATAAAGCAAAAGAAATTAAGAGTGGGGCGCCTGGGTGGCTCAGTGGGTTAAAGCCTCTGCTTTCAGCTCAGATCATGATCTCAGGGTCCTGGGATTGAGGCCTGCATCGGCTCTCTGCTCATCGGGGAGCCTGCTTCCTCCTCTTTCTCTCTGCCTGCCTCTCTGTCTACTTGTGATCTCTCTCTGTCAAATAAACGAAATCTTATAAAAAAGAAATTAAGAATGGATTACAGGGTTTATAACATCGGTAGAGCAGTGCTCTGTGGGGGCCTTATAGCACTAAACACTTAACGTTAGAAAAGAAGAAAGGTCTCCGGTTGCCTGGGTGGCTCAGTTAGTCAAGCATCTGCCTTCAGTTCTGGTCATGATCCCAGAGTCCTGGGATTGAGTCCTGCATTGGGCTGCTTGCTCAGCGGGGATCCTACTTCTCCCTCTGCCTCTGCTCCCTCTGCTTGTGAGCTCTCTGACAAATGAATAAATAAAATCTTTAAAAAAAGAAGTAAAAGAAGAAAGGTCTCAAGTAAATAACCTAAGCTTCCATCTTAGGAAACTAGAAAAAGAGAAGCAAATCAAACACATTACACAGACTAGAAATAATAAATAAAAGAGAAGAAATCCCTTAATATAAAATTAAAAAAAATAGGAAAAGATCAATGAAACCAAAAGCAGGCTCTTTCAAAAAAAATCAATAAATCGATATAATTGGTAAGCTTCTATTCAGTGGTGCTTGGGTAGCTCAGTTGTTAAGCCTCTGCCTTCAGCTCATGAGCCCGGAGTCCCGGGATCGAGCCCGATATCCGGCTACCTGCTCAGCAGGAAGCCTGCTTCTCCCTCTCTCACTCCGCCTGCTTGTGTTCCCTCTCTCATTGTGTCTCTTTCTGTCAAATAAATAAATAAAATGTTTTAAAAAAATAAGGCTCTCTTCAGACTGACCAGGGAAGAAAAAGGAGAGAAGATAAAATTTACTGGTACCAAGAATGAAACAAGCAAAGATAACTACAGATTCTAAACATATTAAAAGGGTATTAAAATACCTGGGTGGCTCAGTCGGTTAAACAACTGCCTTCAACTCAGGTCATGATTCTGGAGTTCCAGAATGGAGCCCCGCATTGGGCTCCCTGCTTGGTGGGAAGCCCGCTTCATCCTCTCTCACTCCCACTGCTCGTGTTCCCTCTCTAGCTGTGTTTCTCTGTGTCAAATAAATAAATAAATAAATACATATCTTTTTAAAAAAGGAAAGAAAACCGATCAATGTAATTCACAATATTTAAAGATGAAAAAATAATAAACCGTATGATCATGGATTCAGAAAGAGTATTTTATAAAATCCAACATCCCTTCATGATAAAAATTCTCAGCAAACTAGGAAAAGAAGAGCACCTTCCCAATCTGTTAAAGAATATCCACAAAAACCCTACATGTAGCATCACACTTATGATGAAAACCAGAATACTTTGACCCCAAGATTTGGAACAAGAAAAGAATATTTGCTCTCTACTTAGATTCATTATTCTATTTGGGGTCCTAGCTGATACAAAAAAGCAAGACAAAGAAACAAAAGGTACACAGAGTAGAAGAAAAGAGGCAAAATTCTCTTTTTAGTCAGAGGACATGATAGTCTACATAGACAATGCAAAGGAATTCACAAGAGGCTATTAGGACTAACAAGTTAAGCAATGTTGCAGGCTACAAGATCAATATATAAAAATCACTTACATTTCTAGTTATTATCTGCAATATTTATATAAATCAGGAATTGGATTTAAAAATCTATACTATTAATTATGGCACAAAATGCTGAGAGATAGAAATCTTACAAAATATGGGCCTATTCTATGCATTGAGAACGAGAAAGCATCAGTGAAATAAATTACAGAATACCTGAATAAATTAAAAGGTATATTGTGATCATGGATATGAAGGCTCAATATTGTTAATTGTCAATTGTCCCCAAATGAACCTAAAGATTCAATGTAATCTCAACCAAAATCCTATCAGAATCTTTTTAGAAACTGACAAGCTGATTCTAAAATTCACATTAATTTCCCAAACTCCAAATAGTCAAATACTTTTTTAAAAGATTGTATTTATTTATTTGTCAGAGAGAGAGCGAGCACAAGTAGGCAGAGCCGCAGGCAGAGGGAGAGGGAGAAGCAGGCTCCCCACTGGGCAGGGAGCCTGATGCAGGAGTTGATTCCAGGACTTCATCATGACCTGAGCCAAAAGCAATTACTTAACCGACTGAACCACCCAGGTGTCCCACTTTCCTTTTTTTTTTTAAAGGAAAATGCAATTGATTTATTACAGGGTCAGATCCTGTCTTTATTTAAAAGTTTATATTTCATTCAATAGGGATTTTTTTACATTAATTTAGATTTTTAAAAAATACTATATTAAAGTATTATTTTATTATGGAGGTTTTGGTTCCTGCCTAAATATCTTAAATCTTCTTTCAGCTTGATTGAAATATACTTGATATATAACACTGTGGGTGTTTAAGGTGTACAAGATAATGATTTGAGGCACACAATTTTGGAAAAGGAAAATAAAGTTAGAATATTTATGATGAGCGACTTCAAGACTTACTATAAAGGTACAGTAATCAAGACAGTATGGATGGGCGCCTGGGTGGCTCAGTTGGTTAAGCCACTGCCTTCAGCTCAGGTCATGATCCTGGAGTCCCAGGATGGAGTCCTGCATCAGGGTCCCAGCTCTCTGGGGAGTCTGCTTCTCCCTCTGACCTTCTCCCCTCTCATACTCTCTCTCACTCTCTATCCCCCTCTCAAATAAATAAATAAAATATTTTTTAAAAAGACAGTATGGTTTTGACATGAATATAGGTAAATATATCAATGAAACAGTATAGAGTCCAAAAATAGGCCCATAGAAATGACTTTTGAAAAATGGAAAGGCAATTCATTAGAGAAAGGACAGTATTTTCAATAAATGGTGTTCAAATAATTAGATTTCCGAATGCAAAAAAACACCTTTGATGCATGCCTCTTTCCTTTTAGAAAAATTATCTCCAGATGGTCATACACCTAAATGAAAAAACCTAAAGCTTTAGAAAAACCTAAAAAACCCCAGAAGTTATAAAACTTCTCTAAGAAAACATTGTAGAAAAAACGTTTTTACCTGGAGTATGGCACATATTTCTTATATATCACACTGAAAGCATGGTCCATAGAGGAATAAATTGGTAAATTGGACTCCATTAAATTTAAAGTTGTTCTTAGAAAAACGCTGTTAGGAAAGTGAAAAGAGAAACCTCAGACTGGAATAAAATATTTGCAAATCCATACTTAACAAAAGACTCATATCCAAAATACACAAAGAACTTTCAAAAGCTGAATAGACCAGTAACCATTAAACAAATCAAATTGATAGTTAAAAAAACAAACCAAAACACAACACCCCTTAAAGAAATTCATGAGACCAAAATGACTTTACCATGGTTCTTTTTTTTAAAATCCAACCTTCAAAAATATAACTTCAACTTTACTGGTGAATAAGAAAAACTTATCTATTTTTTGAACCTAGAATAACTGTTTTTTTAAGAGATTGAGAGTGTGAGCAAGTGAGAGAGAATCTTAAGCAGACTCCACATCCAGCTCAGTGCCTACCTGGGGCTCCATGCTGGGCTCAATCTAACGACCCTGAGATCATGACCTGAGCTGAAATCAAGAGTTGGATGTTTAACAGACTGAGCCACCCAGGTGCTCCATGAGCCTAGAATAATCTTGATGCCCAAACCTGACAATGACAGTGCATAAAAATTTTTATAGGCTAATCTTGATTTTTTAAAAAATATTTTATTTATCTATTTGACAGAGAGAGAGAGAGATCACAAGTTGGCAGAGAGGCAAGCAGAGAGAGAAGAGGAAGCAGGCTCCCTGCTGAGCAGAGAGCCCGATGCGGGCCTCACCTCAATCCCAGGACCCTGAGATCATGACCTGAGCCGAAGGCAGAGGCTTCAACCCACTGAGCCACCCAGGTGCCCTAGGCTAATCTTGATTTTAAGCATAAATGAAAACTCCTAGGTAAAATACAAATGGATTTATTTCCTTACATACATTTAAAAAATATGAGCAAGTATGAGTGTCTGGGTGGCTCAGTTGTTAAGCATCTGCCTTCAGCTTAGGTCATGATCCCAGGCTCCTGGGATCAATCCACCCATCAAGTTCCCTGCTCAGAGGGAAGCCCACTTCCCCCCACTTGTATTCCCTCTCTTGCTGTCTCTCTCTCTTTCTGTCAAATAAATAAATAAAATCTTTAAAAAAATATGAGCAAGTAGGGTTTTATGCCATTATTTCAAGAGTAGCTTAATTAAAGAATCTGTTAATGTAATTCACCACATTAATAGATAAAAAGGAGAAAAACCATATGATCATCTTAGTTGTAGGAAAAGAATCAATAAAATTAAACACCTATTTATAATTTTTTAAAAAGATTTTATTTATTTATTTGACAGAGAGAAACACAGCTAGGGAGGGAACACAAGCAGGGGGAGTAAGAGAGGGAGAAGCAGGCTCCCCGTGCAGTAGGGACCCCAATACAGGGCTCTATCCTGAGAATCCGGGATCATGACCTGAGCTGAAGGCAGATGCTTAACGACTGAGCCACCCAGGCATCCTCACCCATTCATATTTTAAAAAGACAACAAAATGCAATGATATAGAGGTGAAAAAGGGTTACAAAACTAGGCATTACCTAGTGCCATTGTTACCCAACATTATACTGCAGATTCTAACAAATGCACTAAGATAATAAAAAGAAAGAAAACAGGAAGATTGGAAAAGAAGATAAAAATAATTCACAGATGATATGGCTATGTAAAAAATCTATCAATGAACTAATAGAGAATCTATCAATGAACTAATAGAGTAAGAATTCAACAAGATTGCTAGGCACAAGAGTTTCATGTAGATGTCGATAGAGTTCCTACAGTAGCAGTTAGCAGTTAAAATGTAATTGTAGGGGCATCTGGGTGGCTCAGTTGGCTGAGCCGCTGCCTTTGGCTCAGCTCATAATCCAGGAGTCCTGGGATTGAGCTTCACATTGGGCTCCCTGCTCAGCAAGCAGTCTGCTTTTCCTCCTTCCTCTGCCTGCTGCTTCTCCTGTTTGTGCTCTCTCTCTGTCAAATAAATAAATAAAATCTTTAAAAAATGTAATTGTAAAGGAAGATCCCATTTGCAATAGAAAAAACCTATAGGAATAAATCCCAAACTGTTATTTTACTTAAAGTAGTACATATGATTTCAAATTGATTTCTAATTATTTGTAGTTTTATCTCCACTTAATCAAAATTTTTAGTACTTACTGTGTACCAGGCACTGTTGTTAGGGCCAGAGATGTAGAGGTGAATGAGACAAAGTTCTAGCTTTCACAAAACTTACATCCTAGCGGGAGGAAGTGGTAATAAGTAAGATGAGTAAGCCATATAGCCTCGGGAAAAGTGTTTCAAGAAAAAGAAATCAAGTTAAAGGAATAAACGAGAGGGGCGCCTGGGTGGCTCAGTTGGTTAAGCGACTGCCTTCGGCTCAGGTCATGATCCCAGGAGTCCTGGGATCTAGCCCCACATCGGGCTCCCTGCTCGGCAGGAAGCCTGCTTCTCCCTCTCCCACTCCCCCTGCTTGTGTTCCCTCTCTAGCTGTGTTTCTCTCTGTCAAATAAATAAATAAAATCTTTGAAAAAAAAAAGGAATAAATGACAAAGGTGGTAGTACTTTAGAAGGACTGGTAGAAGGGAAGGAGAAGACATAGGAACTGGGACCCAGATGAAGTTGGGAGGGGGTGTGAGGAGGGGTGAGTAGGGGAGGGAGAACTTTTCAGGCAGAGAGAGTGGCAAGTGCAAAGGCCCCAACCTTGGAATAGCATGGCAGGTCTAAAAGAGCAACACAAATTTAATGTGTTTAGAGGAGAATTATGCAAAGAATAGGTCATAGAACCTTTCTTTTTTAAAATTTATTTTAAAAATTCAAGTATAATTAACATACAGTGTTATATTACTTTCAGTTGTACAGCATGATTCAACAGTTCTATACATGACTCAATGCTCATTAAGATAAGTGGACTCCCCATCCCCTATTTCACTCATCCCCCCACCCACCCACCTCCCCTCTGGTAACCACATTTGTTCTCTGTAGTTAAGAGGCTGGTTTTGTTTGTTTGTCTCTTTCCTTTGTTCATTTGTTTCTTCACTTGCACATATGAGTGAGTGAAATCATATGGTTTTTGTCTTTCCATAGAGCTTTTCTTATAAGCCATGATATGGAGTATGCATTTTTGTTTGAGAGAGGGGAGGAAGTCATTAAAGGGTTTGGAACACAGGACCAGGAGTAGCCCAATTTGGTTCGTGTTATGAAAGGATCACTTTGACTTCTATGCTGTGAATAGAATATTATGGTAATCTGAGTGGGAGATCATGGTGTTTAGGAACAGCAAGGTAGTGGTGGAGGAGGTGTGACAGGGTAGGATTCTGAGTATATTTTGAAAAGAAAGCCAAAAGGATTTGTTCAAAGATTGGATGTGGGGTATGAGAAAAACAGACAAACCAAAGAGAATCACGTGGGGCGCCTTGGGTGGCTCAGTCGTTAAGCATCTGCCTTTAGCTCAGGTCATGATCCCAGGGTCCGGGAATAAAGTCTGCACCCGGCTCCCTGCTCAGCAGGAAGCCTTCTATTCCCTCTCCCACTCTCCTTGCTTGTGTTCCTTTTCTCGCTGTGTCTCTTTCTGTCAAATAAATAAATAAATAAATAAATAATAAATTAATTAATAAAATCTTTAAAAACCAAAACCAAAGAGCATCAGGGATAGAATTAGGGTTAAAGTTCTGGCCAAAGTATTTTGGCTTGACTAATTGGAAGGGAGTTTCCCATTCACTGAGCTGTGGCATGTTGGGGATAGAACAAATGTTTAAGGAAAAGTCCTTGAAAAATCAGGGGTGCAGTGTTGAACGTACTAAGTTTGAGACATCTATTAGACATCTGAGTTGAGATGTCAAAAGGGCAGATATATGACCTGGAATTTATGTGAGATATTAGGTTTAGGGTGAAAAGTTTGTAAGTCATGGCCTATTAATGGTGAATAAAACTGTGAGAGCAATAAAAACTTTTAGGTAGTTGAGCACCCTCTTAACCATTTTGTTTTAGTACAGTTAGGTTTTGGGATCTAAGTGGTGGACTCTACATTTTTTCCCATTCACGTTGGGATTTTCTGCTTGTCAGTGTCAATGTGTTTCCCTATGGTTTGTGTTGGGAATGCCACTGTGTCCCTTGTGCTTGCCATGTTCAGCTTCTCTTTTCTAGGTCAGTTAATTTCTTTACCTGCAGTCAGTCTAGTCCCAGTTCCTGAAATATCTCATACTGGAAGCCCGAAGAGTTTCAGAAATATCAAGATCTTCCTCAGTGGGATTTAGGACTGAAGTGCTTCCCTGTTGGCAGGGAATAAAATGCCCTTCTCTGGCACGGTGCATCTCCATTAGCAGGAGTGAAGGGCAAGAACTGAACACTCACCTGTTTCTCCCTCTCAACATTCACTGGCCACCACTAGCTGCCTTAAACCTAGTTCTCTATGCCCTTCAACCTTGTTTATGTCAGTTATCACAAGGACCTTGGGACTCCTGGGTAACCATCTGCTCATCTCATGTTTTGATCCCATACAACTTTGTGTTTTTACCTAATCTATCCCCACCTCTTGGCCTCCTCCAGATCCTGAAATCCCCCTACTGTGCCTTCTAGAACCATAGTCCTGCCTTGCTCAGGACTATTCCAGTTTATCCATGGCATAACAGTGGCCTGAGCAGTTTTGACATGTGTCATTCTCAATTGTCCAAGATCAGATAATAAATTATACAGTCACCTTATCTTGAAGTCAAAATAGTTAGCAGAGTTCTGTATAGTCTTTCTCTGTTTACTGAATTCTTCCCTCACCTTCTTGATCTGAGATCTAGATCTACCCAAGGACCTTATGGCCCAATCCCATAACTTCCAAATCATTCTCCCTTTCTTCTCATTAAAAATCCCCATCTTTAAAAAAAAATCCCCATCTTTGAATCCCCAGAATATGTTATATTTATCATATAATATATAGTGTATATATATAATTATATTTTTGTACCCTACCTTTGGTAGTTACATATCAACCCTTAGGTCCCCCTTCAGTTTCTCAGAGATTTTTGCTTCTGTCTCACTGTCATCTCTCCAATTAATCCTGTTCTAATTCGTTGTGATTGCAATATCTCAATATTGGATCCTCCCAACAGCCCAGCCTACAGTTTCTCGAAATCCATTCTCTGACAGTTTTGTCTTCCACCTAATCACAGTCATTTGCTTCCATTATGTCATTACCAATAATTCCTACTCCACTCCTCTATCCCCAGAGCTGAACATGGTTGGAGAAAAGTACAAAATGACATTTTCTCTTTAAATTCAAGACCACGAACCTGAAGTGGGCACTTAATGTTGCCAGGAAATCACATAACATTATCCTGGTCCATTTGCTCTCCTGGTTTCCTAGACAACTATTTCATATCTTCTCGTCTCCCTTCAAACCTCTAACACCTCCACACCCGTCCTCACTCTCAGTTCCTGACCTTGCTTCTGATTTCACTGAGCAGGCAGAGACAATTAGAAAACAAAGCCCACAAATTTCCACCCCTTCATCTACCCACCTGCCTAAATACATGTATATTCTACCCTTTTCTCCTGTGACCGAGGACGAACTGTCCTGCTCCCAGCTGAGCCAACCCCTCCACTTTTTGCTGGCTGTTCTCTCCTCTGTTCCCCCCTCCCCCCTACATTAGTTCTTTCCCATCAGCTTCACCATGCCATTAGTACTCCCACTAAAAGATTTAAAACGTCTTCTTTTGAGCTACTTTCCCTTGCTCACAATTGACCCCATGTCTCTGTACCCCTTTAGCTCCTCTAGCTCCTCTTTAGAATTATCTATACTTGATGGTGACAATTCCTTTCCCCATCTTCATATTTTTTTATAAGTATTATGTACATGTACTTTTTTTAAAGATTTTATTTATTTATTTGACACAGAGAGAGATCACAAACAAGCAGAGAG
Organism: Spilogale gracilis; assembly: GCA_004023965.1. Taxonomy (NCBI): domain Eukaryota; kingdom Metazoa; phylum Chordata; class Mammalia; order Carnivora; family Mephitidae; genus Spilogale; species Spilogale gracilis. The sequence continues at coordinate 30,634 of PITA01012202.1, forward strand.
GCAGACAGAGAGAGAGGAGGAAGCAGGCTCCCTGCTGAGCAGAGATCCCGATGTGGGCCTCGATCCCAGGACCCTGAGTTCATGACCTGAGCCCAAGGCAGAGGCTTTAACCCACTGAGCCACCCAGGTGCCCCCCTCTTCATATTTTTTAAATATTTTATTTCTTTATTTGAGAGAGAGAGAGCACACACAAGCAAGGGAAGCAGCAGGCAGGAGACGGAGAAGAAGGCTCCCTGCTGAGCAGAGAGCCCAATGACTGCTTGATCCCAGGACCCTGGGATCATGACCTGAACCGAAGGCAGCCGTTTAAATGACTGAGCCTCCCAGGCTCCCCTCCTCCCTCTTTATTTTAAAGATTATATTTATTCATTTCAGAGAGATATAGGACACGAGGGAGGAGAGGCAGAGGGAGAGGGAGAAATAAACTCCACTGAGCAAGGGTTCCATGTGCGGCTCCATCCCAGAACCTTGAGATCATGACCTTAACTGAAGGCATCCAACCGACTGAGCCACCCAGGTTCCCCTCCCCATCTTTTAAAATATTTTATTTTGAAATAATTATAGATTCACAGGAAGTTGTAAAAATAAAGAGAGGTCCTTTGTAAACTTTGCCCAGATTCCCCCAAGAGTCACATCTTACAAACTACGGTATAATATCTAATCCAGGAAACTGACATTGGGACGAAGTATGTGAACAGTTCTATGTCATTTTATCACATGCGTAGATTCATTGAACCACTACTGCAACCAGGATACAGAACCATGAAGACTTCTCTGCTACTGACTGCTCCTTTGCAGTCACACCCATTCTCTTCCCTCCGCCATCCTTAACTCCGGGCAACCAGTAATCTGTTCTCCATCTCTGTATTAATTTTTTTTCATTTTGAAAAAGTTAAGTAAATGGAATCCTGTAATATGTGACCTTCTGAGATTGCCTTTTTACACTCACAATAATGTCCTCAAGATCCATTTAAGTTATTGCAGGCATGATCTTTTCCCCCCTCGCCTCCCCTTTCCATGTGTGTTACTCAAAAAGGGGGTGGAGGGAGGCCTGGGTGGCTCAGTCAGTTAAACATCTGCCTTTGGCTCAAGTCATGATCCCAGGGTTCTGGGATTGAGTCAGGCATCATGCTCCTTGCTCAGCAGGGTGCCTGCTTCTCCTTCGGCCGGCTTCTCTCTCTCTGACAAATAAATAAATAAAATCTTTTTAAAAAGAGGGGAGGGGGTAGGAAGTAGCCCACGGAGGCTGCAGTGACAACATCCATGGGTGCTGGGTGAAGCGAGATGTGATGAGGTGGGTCTCCATCAGCGGGTCCAGGATAAAGTTTGGCTTGGTGCTGATATTTCTGTCCAACTCGTAGTGCTCCACGGTAGAGAGGTAAACGCTGCAGCCCGGGTGAGGTTGGTCCACAAGAAGTTCTGTGGGATGTCACTGTCCACACACTGCCAAGTACCACTGTGGTCTGCGCAGCCTACGCCATCAGCATCCAGCAGCAGGTCTTGTCCTGCGTGTGCTGCGAGAGCCTGGTGGCACCATCCAGTGTGAGGAACCACATGGCGTGCTTTCTCCCTCACACCACTCAGTTTTTGCTGGGCCCCACAGTGCCCCCCCCCGACCCTTGGGATCCTCCAGAACGCGGATCCTTCCCCCGTGGAATTCTGCCTTGTGCAGCAGGCACATGCCCCCAAACTGTCCTAGGCTTCTGACAGGTATACACGTACGCCATGAAGTTACTGTCTCAAGTAGACACGCTGAAGCCCAGCTGGGCATTGTCCACCAGGAAGTCCACACTGACCTGGCCGAGGATGCACACCATGGGGGCAGTGGCAGTGAAACTGAGCAATGGGGCCCCATCTGTTCCTTCTCTACAGGACCTTGAACTTGTTCTAGGTCATATGGTAAGCGTATGTTTAGTTTATTCAGAAACTGCTAAACTATTTTCCACAGTGGCCAGACCATTTTGCTTCCCACCAGAAATGTCTGAAACACGTGCTGTTTACTTAGTTTGGCAGTCCCGGTAGGTAGGCAGCGATATTTCATCATAGTCCTAATTTGTATTTCCCTGAGGGCTAGTGTTGTTGGGCATCTTTTCATATGTTTATTTACCCTCAGCATATCCTTTTTGGTGAAATGCTTCCTCCCGTCTTTTGCTCTTTTTCTAATGGGGTTGTTTGTTTTCTTTTACTGTTCAATTTTGAGTGTTCTTTATATATTCCATTCCTTTAGCCCTGTGTTACTTTCTTCAGGCCTCCATGGTTTCTGATGAGAAACATGCCTTCCTTCAAATGGTTTTGTCTCCCTAAGGAAGGTAACATTTCTCACTTGGTGCTTTAAAGATTTTTACTTTGTCTTTACTTTTCAAAAGTTGGATTTTGTGGTTTATTCAGCTATTGAATCTGTAGGTTGATGTGTCTTCCCAAATTTGGGAAATTTTTAGTTATTGTAGTTTTCTGTCCTAAAATTTCTGTTTGGTTTTCCATTATATCATCTGGGTTTTTTTTGTTGTTATTGTTGAGACTTCCTACTTTTTCATTTATTTCAAACCTGTTCCAGAATCACTCTAAAGTATTTTTATGTTGAATGCTTTAGAAATCCTTGTAATATAATTCCAACATCAATGTCACATAGGTCCGGGTGTCTGTTGACTGATTTTTACTAGTAAGATTTTCCTGTTTCTTGTTATGACAAGTGATTTTTATTTGTGTCCTGGGCAACGTGATGAGACTTTTGATCCTTTTTTAAAAAATATTTTATTTATTTATTTATTTGATAGAGAGAGAGAGCACACTTGCGCACATGCAAGCATGTGGGGCAGGGGTGGGGCGGGGTAGAGGGAGTAGCAGACTCCCTGCTGAACAGGGAGCTCAACGTGGGGCTTGATCTCAGGATCCCGAGATACCAGAGCTGAAGTCAGATAATTAACCCACTGAACCATCCAGATGCCCTGAGACTTTTGATCTTATTTAAATCTTCTGTTTAGCTGATCTCCCCTGATACCATGTCAGGAAGTGGGTGCCATATTGTTACAGCCAGTTGGATGTAGAAGACAATATTTCCTACCTTGTTTTCAGCGTGGTCAGAAGAGGCACCTGGTTACTCTTGGGAAGAGGTGAAATTGAAGCTCCCCAGTAGGCCTCCACTGACATCACTCAAGCACTGTGTCATTCATCAGCCTCCAAGTTCCCTAGTAACTTTTCTTTCTTTTCCTCTTTCAAAATCTTTTCACTTTGTTTTATATATAATGTACCCAACTTTTATCTTTCATGGTTCTACCAAAATTGGTCTTGTCCAAGTCACCAGTAATTTTCACATTACCAAATCCAATGTTGTTCTTATTTTACTTGACCCATCAGCTACATTAAACTCAGTTGATCTTTTTTTATTTTTATTTATTTTTATTATTTTTTAAAGATTTTTAAAAATTTATTTGACAGAGAGAGAGAGAGATCACAAGTAGGCAGAGAGGCAGGCAGAGAGAGAGGAGGAAGCAGGCTCCCTGCTGAGCAGAGAGCCCGATGTGGGCCTCGATCCCAGGACCCTGAGATCATGACCTGAGCTGAAAGCAGAGGCTTTAACCCACTGAGCCACCCAGGTGCCCCTTGATCTTTTTTCAAAAAAGATTTTATTTATTTATTTGAGAGAGAGAGAGAGAGAGAGAGAGAGAGAGAGAGAGAGAGAGCACAAGCAGGGAATCAGTAGAGGGAGAGGGAGGTGACTCCCTGCTGAACAGAGAGCCTGATGTGGGGCCCGATCCCAGGACCCTGGGACCATGACCTGAGCTGAAGGCAGATGCTGAACTGACTGAGCCACACAGACATCCCTAAACTCAATTGATCTTTCTTCCTAAAATACTTTCTTCACTGGTGCCTGGGTGGCTCAGTTGGTTAAGCAGTTAACTCTTGATTTTGGCTCAGGTCAAGAGCTCTTG
>PITA01012202.1:34662-63248 GCA_004023965.1 Spilogale gracilis
TCAAATAAATAAAGAAATCTTAAAAAAAAAAACAACCCGACACTTTCTTCTCTTATTTCCAGGACACCACCCCATTCAGGATTTTCTTCAATCACGTGGCTTCTCTTTCTTAGTTTTCTTTTCAGTTCCTTCTTGGCTTCCTGATTACTTCATGTAGAAGTACTCCAGGGTTCTGTCTTATACTAATCTCTCCTCTGTTCCTTTCTCCCAGTGGCCATCTGACCTGATTTCATGGCTTTAAACGCCATCTACTGTCAGCCTTCAAATTTGTATCTTAGGTCCAAGTCTTGACCCTAAACTACAACTTGTATATACAGCTGCCTATTTAATATCTCCACTTGGGTATATAACACATATTTCAAAATGTAAAATGTAAAAAACTAAATTTCTGATCTCCATCCTCCTCAAAGCCTCTTGTCCTTCATTATTCCCAATTGTTCAGGCCACAAACCTTGGGCTCATTCTTGACTTCCCTCTTTCTCTAGCACCTCACATCCAATCCATCAGCAAATCCTGATGGTGCCACCTTGAAAGTAAATGCACAGTCTGACCACTTCTGATCATCCTCACTGCTATCACTTTGGTCCAAGTTACCATTATTGCTTGCCTGGATTGCTGAAAGAGCCTCCTAACTTGTGCTTCCCTCTCTCACTGAACACAGTAAGCACAGCAATCCTTTCAAGAGAGAAGTCAATCAAATCACCCCTTTTCTGAACCTTTCCCATGACTCCCAAGCCGCAGCTCAAGCAAGAGTAAAATCAAAGTCTTATGCCAGCCTCTATGTTATGTCCCACTGTGAGTTCTCTGACCTCATCACCAACCAGTCGCTCTTTCCCACCACACTAGCCTTCTCACTGCTCCCAGTCACACCAGGCATGATCCCTTCTAAGAACCTTCACACTTGATTTCCTTCTGCCTGCAATACCCTTTCTCTATGTTTCCGCATGAGCTATTCTCTCACTTGCTTCAGGTTCTTTTTCAAGTGTAACCTTCTCTCAAAGCCTTCTCTGACTCATTTATTTTAAATTGTAACCCACCCTCCAGATCTCTCCATACCCCTTTGCAGATTCTTTTTTACCTTACCTCCGACATATACCATATAATATTCTTATTTATCTTGTTCATCTTCTGTCTCCACTCCCCTCCAGAAAGTATAAGCTCAATGAGGGCATGGACTCTGTTGCTGTTGTTGTTCACTGCTGTATTTTCTGTACCTGGAACAGTATGGCACATGGCAAGTACCCATTGTATAAACAAATGAATATATAGCCTAACTTTGGTTGTAGTGTCCCAGTTATTTTTTTATTTTTAAAGATTTTATTTATTTATTTGCAGGGAGAAAGAGAGAGACATAGAGCACAAGCAAGTGGGCGCAACAGGCAGAGGGAGAAGCAGGTGGGGAGCCTGATGTAGGACTCGATCCCAGGACCCTGGGATCATGACCTGATGAAGGCAGATGCTTAACTGACTGAGCTGCCCAGGTTCCCCTGTAGAGTCTCAGTTCTAATTGGTAATGGCTGTTTTATTTTTCACAGACTAGAAACTTATAGTTTTATTTGAAGTTATTAATTATTTTACCTCCATGACATCTTAGAGTCAACTTATCTATTTTGCAACTATTGTTAGATTCTGAAGGTTGCCAGAAGAATAGACCAGTAGTAACAAAAGAGAGAATGTATTCTTGCCATATTTGTATCTACTTTAATAAATCACCATTCTGCATATTGTAAAGCACAGTCAGATAAAGACAAAATACCATATAATTTCATTCAAGAGTGGAAGTTAAGAAAAAGGAACAAATGAACAAAGTGGAAAAAAAGAGAAACTAACCCCCAAACAGACTCTGAACTATAGAGAACAAACAGGTGGTTGGGAGGTGTGGGGTGGGGGGGGATGGGTGAAATAGTGAAGAAGATCGAGAGTACACTTATCTTATGAGCATTGAGCGATAGACGGAACCTTTGAATCACTATACTGTACATCTGAAATTAATATAACACTGTGTTAGCTATATTGGAATTAACATAAACAAATGAAATGACTTACAAAAATATACTAAAAATGAGATAATCAAGCCAAAGAAAAATACAGATAGGAGAAATAGAACGTAGCTCAAAGTGAGGTTAACACAAAATACAATCTGTTAGCTTCTGTTCACTTCCTGGAGGTGGACCAAACATTTGACCCGGAGCTGTCTAGTAGCCAATGCAAAAAGAGGAAGAGAAGGGCAGGATTCACAGATTCCATTCCTAATTGAGAGTAGTGCTCTCCTCCCAGGAGTCATGTTCTTTAGCCCACCAGTAGATGGCGGACATTTCACGTGATTAGATTATAGGGCCATCTTTTCATGCAAGCCTTCCATACAGAGACTGGTATCAATAACAACAACCATTCTCTCTGAATGATGGGCCTGGCCATTTACAGCATTTACTTCTAAGTGCAGTTCTGGGGAGAAGCTATTACTATCCCCACTTTAGAGATATGGAGTCAGGTACAGAGGTAAAATCTCTTGCTCGAGCCTGAATTGCAAACTAGCTCTTGTTCCAGAGTCTCTGCTTTTTCTATTATGCCACTCTGTCAACCTGCTGTCATTTGGAAAGCTAGGACAGGTTTCTTTTTTTTCTGATTGGTGGAGCTCTTGGGAAGCTGTCTTTGACCAGAGGGGAGGGTTTTCTTCATTCTGCTGCCACAAACTGTGGTAGGGCTCAGAGACTAAATTCGGGCTCTGACGCTTTGTAGCTGTTTGAGACCAGTCAAATCACTTAATCTGCATGCCTCGGCTTCCTCCTCTGCCAAATGGGAGTGCTAACATCTGCTCCACTGAATTCTGAAGGTGGTGTGAGGATAGAAGGGGGAAAGAAAGGTGAAAACGCTCTACAAAATAGAAAATGCTGTAAGAATGATGAACCCAGCATTTATTTATGTAAATATTTTATTTATTTGAGGGAGAGAGAGAGAGAGAACACGAGCAGGGTGAAAGGCAGAGGGAGAAGCAGACTCTCTGCTGAGCAGGTAGCCGGACACGGGGCTTGGTCCCAGGACTTAGGAATGATGACCTGAGTCAAAGGAAGACGTTCAACAGACTATGGCACCCCTAAACCCAGCATTTACCAGAGTCCAGCTATGAGCTGGGCACTGTGGTAATGCTGGAAGGCAATACTACTTAGAGTGTGGTCTGTGGCCCAGTACCAGTCCACAAACTGTTTATTAGTGGTCCGTGATAAGAAACTGAGAGTAAATGTTTCAAAACCATAATAATTTGTAAGAGTAATTCTATCTCTAATATAACCATGAAAACACTGGGCTTGGATTTTGTACGTGTTTGTTTTGATTTGATATTTCTAGAAATATTTTTATTGTATTTCCTCAAAGTATTGGTACAGGATGGGAGGAAAATGGTCCTTCTTCACAAATGGTTTGAAAAGTACTGCTTAGGGGTGTGTGGGTGGCTCAGTTGGTTAAGCGACTGCCTTTGGCTCAGGTCATGATCCTGGAGACCCGGGATCAAGCCCCGCATCGGGCTCCCTGCTCAGCGGGAAGCCTGCTTCTCCCTCTCTCACTCCCCCTGCTTGTGTTCCCTCTCTCGCTGTGTTTCTCTCTGTCAAATAAATAAATAAAATCTTTAAAAAATATTTCATTTGTTTATTTGTGTGTGTGGGGGGAGAGAGAGAGAGCACAAGCAGGGAGAGCAGCTGGCAAAGGGAGAAACAGGCTCCTTGCCAAGCAGAGTGCCCAATGTGGGGCTTGTTCCCAGGACCCTAGGATCATGATCTGAGCCAAGGCAGATGCTTAACTGACTGAGCCACCCAGAGGTCCCTGATACATGATTTTTTAAGAGTAAAATTTCTCATGGAAACCATCTGTGAAAAATTATGCTGGGCCCAATTAGAGATCTATAAAGACTGGGTTTTTGCATATCATACACTTTCCAGTATATGCTCACAGGTTAATGACATCTTTCTTTAGCTGATACTAAAGCAATAAGCTAACCAATGGGTCCTTCAGTCTAAACACTATTGTTGATGGGCTATTCAAATGTTTTTTCTACACTACTTTTCAGATATATAATTGAGTAGATAATACACTTCTGTGGCACAAAATTGAGAAAGTACTCGGCTCCACATCTTGCTTTTTCATAGACCTCTACATATGAGTACATAAAAAGTTTTCTCGTTGGGTAGACATACCAGTATTTACTTGGCCAATCCTCTATTGATGGACATCAGGTTGCTTCTCATGTTCTATTATTTTAAAAAATATTTTATTTATTTATTTGAGAGTGAAGGAGAGAGAGCAAGAGGGCACAAGCAGGGGGGAACAGCAGGCAGAGGGAGAAGCAGGCTCCCCACTGAACAGGGAGCCTGATGAGGGGCTTGATCACAGGACCCTGATCATGACCGGAGCCAAAGGTCACTTAACCGATGGAGCCACCCAGGAGCCCATCATTTTTTTTGTTATTACACACAATGGTACAGTGAATGCACACATAACAGTTCATACCTATGCAAACATAAGTGGAGGAGAAATTCCTAGAAATGAAAGTCTCACGTATTTATACTTCTTATAGTCATTGCAAATTTGCCCTAAATTGACTAGTTGCCCTCCCGCCAGCAATTTATGAGAGGACTCTCCCCCATCCCAGCTTTGTCAACACAGTGTATTGTCAATGTTTTTATACTTTACCAATGGTATCTCACTGTAATTTTCATTAGCATTTCTCTGGTCATGAGGTTAGTTACCATTATTGGCACCCAAACCCTTTGTTAATTTTGATACTCAGCTGTCCAGATATATGGGAATTACAAATGATCCCAGATCATTCTGTTTTCAGAATTTCCTAACCTAGTGCTTTGATAGAGCCCTAAAACTAGAGAATGTTGTTCATTTCCTTTCATTTGGCCCCATTTTCCTGAAACTATTCCAGGCATGTCTTGGGCACCCCAGATATTTTACTTTAAAACCAGTATCCCTATGGGCTAACATGGTGCCTGGCACAACAGGAAGGGTTCAAACAAACTGTGGAACAAATAAATAACAAGAAAACCAGAAACATTCACTCACTACTTCATATGACTATGTACTTAGGTAACTTTGAGTCTGTGTTTGCAATGATGATTTCAAAACTAAAGATAGGGTTGCTTTAGACCTGACATTCAATGTGCCACAGTGAGCTATTGTTCTGGGGATTTTTCTTTTGCAAAATTCACTTTCAAGGGCTACCTTTTATTTTATAGAGAAGCTTACTGTTTTATTCTTTCTTTCTAGTTACCTTTTCTTAAAAAAAGATTTTATTTATTTATTTGACAGAGAGAAACACCCCTAGAGAGGGAACACAAGCAGGGGGAGTGAGAGAGGGAGAAGCAGGCTTCCCGCTGAGCAGGGAGCCTGATGTGGGACTCGACCCCGGGTTTCTGGGATCATGACCTGAGCCGAAGGCAGTGGCTTAACCAACTGAGCCACCCAGGCGCCTCTTTCTAGTTAACTTTTAAGAGCACATTGTGTTTACTTTTTGCTTTATAAGACCTGATATGGCTTTTGACCAAATCCGCTGACCACTGTGGGGGGTGGGGTGGGAACATTCTTAAAAATTCCTTCCATGGAGGTGGGAGGAAAGCAGAGAACTCATTTATGTTGATTTAGCTACACTCTTTTGGCCAGATTCGTTTGTGACCACGTACGCCCACTTGCAGGACACCTGGCCAAGGATCTTGGGGGAAGAGAACACAGAGTTAACAGAATCTATAACTCTTGATTAAATTATTAACTTTGCTTCATTAGCACTACGTTCTAACCACACTTGGCAAGGTATTGTACGGGCATTTATTACTTGCTGAGGAAACAGAACCAAAGGCTAAAAGAGAATTCATCATTATCATTATTCATCATTATCATTATCATTAATTGTAATATTAGCTGACATTTATTGAATGTTAATCTTTTTTCTATTTTACATCTATTAGTACGTTGTATCCTATTATCCCGTTTTACAAATAAAAACCCTGCAACGGAGTGAAATTAGGTAACTTGAACAAGTTGACACAACTATTAAGTGTCTGAGTCTATTTGGTTCTGAGCCCAGGCAGTCTGGGTCCAGAGCCCATTCTCCTAACTGTTTTATTTTACAATTCACAGAAGGTGAAATGTTTTCCTCCAACCTGTCAGCGGTCAGTGGCGACACCAAGTGGTAATATATGCATACTGCAGCTCCAGCCCTTTACAAGTCGACAGTAATCGCTCCTGCCCAAACTCTGCCAAATAAATTTATATTTGTTCACTCTACAGAGGTAGCTTCATGACAAGTTTGCTTCCAACAATATTGCTATCCTTCAACCTCTCTTTTTCTTGTCTCAGAGGAAAAGACATCTTTTCCAAGGTTAGCTTCTATTTTGCATTACATTTCTATCCCCACGTATTTTTACACCATTATTTATTCCCCCCCTTTCCTTGCCTCTTCAGTTTCTGTTTCACCAGCGGCTCTTCCTGCTCAACCTACAACTAAGCTCTGGTTTTTCCTATCCTGCAATGACAAAACCAATCAAATGAACCTCTCTTTGAACAATCACCCCGGTTTCAATTTTTTTTAAAAAAAGATTTTATTTATTTGAGAGAGAGCAAGGGAGAGTGTGTGCGAGAGAAGGCATGAGACGGGGGAGGTCAGAGGGAGAAGCGGACTCCCCACTGAGCAGGGAGTCCAACTCGGGACTCAGGACTTGGGACCCAATCCTGGGACTTGATCCTGGGACTCTGGGATCTGTGACCTGAGCGGAAGGCAGATACTCAACTGACTGAGCCACCCAGGTGCTCCCCAAGATTCACTTTCTTAAAGAAAAGTTCCAATAACTGGATTCCTTGCTCAAAAACCTTACTTATTTCTCAATTGCTTTCTGAATTAAGTGCAAATCTCAGTCTAACATTCAGGATCCTCTAAAATTTGGCCTGAATTTCTGGTTTTATCTCCCTGACACTTCCCTACCCTAAGCTTCAATCATATGGGACTATTCACACGTCCTCATAGGTGATTTCCCTTGCACAAGTTACTGTCTCCGCTTGGATTTACCTTTATCAGAAGATTTAGCACAACTTTCCCTGGATTCTTTCTAGTTACTGGTGGTTATCTCCCACCCACCTGTTACACTGTGAGGGCCTGAAGGCAGGGACTAAATGCTACCAGGTGAGAAAGTAAAAATCAACTTGGACTGAGAAAGCAAAAATCTGGCCATTCTTCAGGCTGGAGTAACAGAAAAAGATAAAGCCAGCTGCAAATTTTATAGGGAACAGTATTTCTCCCAAAGACACACTGCAGCTGTAAAGTGATAACAACCCCCTTTGAGTGACCATCACTTTTTTTTTATTCAGCGAGAAACTTTGTTCTCTACAATCACAGACTATCAGAGAATTTGCTGTTTGAAATCATACCAATGAGAATAAAACATCCCACATTTGTCTGGAGGACATAAGGTTCTTGGACACGAAGAGGCAGCCTCGATTTCCTACCCAGGTGCAGAGCTTTGGATAAGGGGTATCTGGACACAACATTCCACATCTATTTTTACTTTGTGGTTTCCAAGGAAACAGGCCTCTGGGTTCATTTCACAGTACAGACCTGATGTTGACCCCCTCCCACAGTGCCGCTTTGCGCTTCCCAAAAACAATCCTTCATTTAAAATTTCTTTAAACTCAACCATTCTCTCAAATTCTGTAGTGCCTGTTTTTTCTTTGTTTGCTGAGATGCCCCATGGTTTCTCTTGTGGGTGGTCTTCTTCATTGCAGTGGTCAAAAAACCCTGACTTTTAGATTACCTGAATTGATTATATGGATTCTGGTCTCAGTTCTGCTGATAATTAATTAGCAGGATCATCTTAAGTCAACGCACTACACTGGCCTATTTTCTTTTCTGTAAAATGAGGAGCTGTTTCTTCCAATCCCAGGTAGACCTGGGTTGGACTCTCAGTTCTGCTGCTTAACTGAGGCCTGTGATTTTTGCTTTTTCTGAGCCTCCGTGACAACCTCTGTGTAGATTATTCAGTGTTGCAACAGATTATTCAGTGATCCAGTTGACTGTGAAAAGCATCACTATATTCCATCACTGCTCTTAGTCCTGTTATATGAGCTCAGATAAGTTCACTTACTTAATCTTTCTGCACCTCTGTTTTCTCATGAATAAAAGTGGAGAATAATAGTATGTACCCCAGTGAGGTTATTGTTGGCATTAAATGAGATGAAAACGAGTTAAGGGCTTAAAGCAGTGCCTGGCACATAATTAGAGGCTCAAAATATGGGAGCTAATGTAATTAGTATTAGATTACTGCTAGCTGTTCTGTGGACCAGCTAAGGATAAACAGTTTCATTCTAAGGACAAATCCCCAAAGAACCTTACCCCAGGGTGGAAACAGTGAAACATAATGGAGCACTTCTTCTTCAAAAACAATTGGCACGCCCAGCGCTGGGTTAGTACCCGCCCAGTCCTCATCAAATATGGCAGCGAGCAGGGCGGACCTACTGCGGTTGCGCACGCGGAAACTCCTCCTTCGCCGCTTTCTCCGCCTGGCCACCTCCCCTGCTCGCCTCACCCCCGCCCCGGCTGGGCGGAGGTGCCGGGAGAAGGCCGGCCAGGGCGCGCATGCGCAGACGCTGGCTCTGCTCGGCGGATACTTGCGAGGCGCCTGTCACATGAGCCGCGCGCCCGCTCGGCTCCCCCTCCTCCCGGCCGGGCTGTGAATGAAGCTCTGCCGGCTACGTGGGGCGCTAGCTCAGCTTGGTGTCCTGGACGCCAGAGCCGACTGAGCGCTCGGCCGGCCGGCGGCCAACACGGGCTCCGCCGCCCCTGACCTCGGCGACAGGTAAAGACAGATGGGCTGTCGCTTCCCCAGCAGGTCCTCCGTGGGCCGCTGGCCCCCGGCCCACCCGCGGACTACCCCCGGAGCGCAGCGACACAGGGGAAGGGTTCGCCCGCTGACTCGGCCCCCCGGAGATAGGGGTTCCCCTTGCCCGGACGCCGCCTGGCATTCGGAGGAGTTAGACCGGCTAGTTCTAGCCAGTGCAGGGCGGCATCTTCCCGGGAGCCCTGCCCTATTCTCCGAGCCAGGGTCCCTGCGCTGTCCCAGCGAAGTTTTCTCGCGGAGCGGCGCCAAGCCCGTCCTGCTTTTGAATGGGGGGAGGCTGGCTGCAAGGCGTCCCCTTTCCAGGACTGGGGCAGAGTAGTTTTGGCTGGTGAAGCTCTGTCGAGGCCCCGTTCTTCTTCCTCCTGCTCTGGACTCCTAGGTTTGTGGGGGGTCTTAGCGAAGTGGACTCCAGGCTCTCAGAAAAGTCGTTGCTGCGAGGCCCCCCCCCCCCTTAACGCGGTTAGCTGGTTCTCTCCAGACTTTCTAGGCTTGCGCTGGAGCGCCTTCACCCCGAAGGGAAAAACTTTACTTTCACACTGATGCACGTTTACTTTTCTTAACCTTTCATAGCAAATCAGTTTCCTGAAGTGCCCAGCGAAGTTATCCGTGTGCCCGTGTGATAACGTCAGTGTAAGCTACCCCGAAAAAGTGAGGGAAATCCAGAACCGTGGAGAATAAAAATCCAGTAAGAATCTGCTTTACACCATCTTTATACATTTATTAGCAACTACCCGGGTTTAACTTCAGAGATGTTAAATTTCGCCTGGTCCTACGAGGCGCGGACCAGTACTTAACTGAACGCGAAATGAGGGCGGTGCGGGGTGGGGAGACAGACCAAAACAAAGTGTCCCGGGTTCCAGATAAGTCATCGGAACGTTTTTTCCTGGTAAATTCATCATTGCACTTGTGAGTTCCTGAGTTTTCTTGGATATTGCGAACCTTTCCTTATCCAAAGCATTGTTTTTTCTCAGTCGGTGCTTTTGGGACTACTGTACACATTGACTCTTGCCCTTAAAAAAAAAGTAATTAAGGAAGACCAAAATGATGACTCTCAGGTTCGTTTAGTCTTCAGTATATGTGCGTTAGCGCTTTCAGTTTTGGGATGGAGGTTTTGCTGCTCTAAAAGCTATGGAAACTGCAAAATTTACTTTCATGTTGACCAACTCAAAAAGGTGAGGATTTTTTCTTAGACAAAGCAGATGGCTTGTATTCTAAATAAGGAAGACCAGTTTATTAATTAAGAACTTGTTTAAGTGGACAGCACAGTGTTTAATATATTAAGCCTCTGAATCAAACCAAGTAGATATTTCCTTTTTTCCTCCCCTCTCATTCCTAGCTCCTTTCCTATCCTTGCAAATTGTATTGTCCCTAGGACTGAATTGGACACTCTAAATTTAGGAATTAGCTGAATTAATTTGGTTGTACTTAAATTACCATTCTGTTTTTACATTTTTCTTTGCCTTTGGTTCTTCTTTACTCTGGATATGAAAGCAGTATATGCTCCCTATAGGACATTGGCAAAGTGTGTGGGAGAGTATAATGAAGCAGAGAGGAAGAACCATGACCCAAAGGGCATTGCTCTTAACTTTTTTTTATTATGCTTCCTTTCTTTTCCATCCCAATACAGGGGCTATTGTAAGCTTGAAGTATTACAAAATTTGCTCTCCTTTCTACTAATTTTTGAATGTAAAGTTCGTGTTGCGGGGGTAGGGGAGGGCGTTGGATATTATGCGGCTCTTCATTCCCCAAACTGTGGAACTTCAAGGTAGGAAAGAACATTTAATGGTTATCTCATTCAACCACCCATCCTTTGAAATTCTGAAACCCAGTTACTAAAGATCCAGTGATTCATACAGAATTGGACAGCCCTTAGGGTCTATAGTAACTGGCTCTAGATCTTCTCATTCTGTCTTTTTTAAAGGGATACCTTGCTGGGAAAAGCTTGACACTGCTCCTGTCTGCATATCTTTGAAAGACGTTCAGAGAGGGACAGGAGGTAACTTAAGGATTTGAAATTTTTTTTTTCACTTAGGTATTCATTTTTCTGTTCACATTTTCAGGTTCAGGGCGTGAGCCGCTTGCAGGAAACAAGGCCACACAGCTGCTCTTCCATCTATATCCCATTCAAGCCTCCTTATAAAACTGGAGGAATTTGGGAAACTAAGTGTGTGACCCCCCAACGTGGGAGAGGACAGGATCAAGATGGCCATGTGGCAGGGTAAGAAATCAGCACTTATTTCTCTAACTGGTTTTTCCTCTTTCTCTATCCTCCATCCCAACCCAACCCCCCAAGCCAGTGGCAGGCAGCCAGCTGTTTCTTTAATTTAACCCTTTGTCTCCACAAGGACAAGGGATATTAATTTAAAAGAAGTTGCTGCTAGCTAGAAGTTTAACTTATTTTAAAGTAGGGGCAGAGGGATAGGGAGAGGGAAGTTGCTGGAAAATGTAATGCCAGAAGCATTTTCAAAGAACTCCCTTCATTTGAACGTGTGCTTGTGGGGGTTATTTGTGAGGAACAGAGGATTTTTTTTCATATTTGTGTTTTTCATTTGTTTCCAGCAAATTCCTATCATAAGGTTCCCGATGGTGGGGGGGACAGATGTCAGCACCTCTCAGGCTTCCTCTTCCCCATAAAGACTTTAAAGCATATTTATTGTTATAATGTTTGTATTTGGTGATACAAGGAAAATTCCTAATACTATGAACTACTCAAGAGCGAAACTCAACGATACCTTGCCTGATGGGTTTACATCTCTTGTGAACCTGGGAATTCCTACGATGTATGAAGTTATTTTTTATTTTTTGGTGGGGTTGAGGATTATGCGTTTGGGAGACTATCAGTATTTCTGGGGTATGTTTCTCCAAAGGGTGTGTGGGTTTAAGAAACGGTAGACGAACTTTGCCCAAACTGTCTATGACCCACAAAAGGTTAAAGGCCACTTAGATGGAGTAGAATATGCACGAACTTGAAAAGCTATAAGTATTCTACAGGTAGGTTTGTTGGTTGTCTAGGGTACCTGTTAAAACTGTCTCCTGCTGGTTATGGCTTCAAGTGTGAAGGCACGCAAATGTAACATGTAGTTTTGATGTATGAGATCATCAGTTTGAAGATGTTTATTGAAATGGGATTTGGGGATACCTGGGTGGCTCAGTCTGTTAAGCATCTGCCTTCAGCTCATGTCATGTGGGATCGAACCCCACATTGGGCTCCTTGATCAGTGGGGAGTCTGCTTCTCCATCTGCCTGCCTTTCTCCCTGCTTGTTTCCTCATACTCTTTCTCTGACAAGTAAATAAATAAAATCTTAAAAAAAAAAAGAGAAATGGGATTTGGCCTGTATTGCTTTGCTTTGACGCGCTCAGTGGACGCCAATCAGGAGCAATTTGGAAATTGTTGTTTAAATCCCAAGACATTCTTTTATTCAACAGATGTGATACCGAAAGGCATAAAACACAGAGACCTAGAGGGCTGCTTGTCTTACAGGAAAGAGAGACATATAAAAAATAATTGTGTTACGTTGAATTAAGTGTCAGAATAGGGAGAGGTGCAAAATGTGATGGAGGCCCAGAGAAAAGCATGCTGAATTTTGAATTTTGAGCTGGTCTGAAAAAAATGAGTGGGAGTTTGCCAGATGGGCAAATGATAGAATTGCCTTCTGGGCAGACAGAGAAGCACTGTTTGGGAACTTCCAAGTTACTCTGTTTGCCTTGTGTGAGATGTGTGAGCCATGACCTCGGATGAAGCAGGGAAGGTAGTCGGAGGCCAGATAATAAAGAACCTTGTATATTCTAGGAAGGATTTTACACTTTATCCAGGAGACAAAGATTCTAAACAGGGAAGTAACATAATCAGATTTTGTTTAAGAAAGATTACTTTGGCAGCAGTGTTGAGGTAGAGATGGAGCTGGAGAGAAAGTAAACCAAGAACCGGTTGGAAGGTTTCTGATAGAGTAGTTGAGGGAAGGAGATGGGGGTCTGAGCAGAAGCGGGAGCAGCAGGGGCAGAGAGCCACGGGGTGAATTCTAGAACTGTCCTGTGACTGAATGTGGGGGGGAACAGCCTAGGCTGACACCCAGTTTGGGTGCTTGGGGCTGGTGGTGCCCACACGGAAATGACAACCACAGGAGGAGGTCAGAAGGGCATGGGGATGATGGAAAGTTAGTATCCTGGCTTTGGTTTAGCCTCTTTTGCTTGGGACAGCTGTCCCAAGGGTATCAGGTCCATGATTAAAAGATAGTGCTGGTAGTAGGGAACTGAAGTTGGTGCAGGTGGGGATCTAAAGTTTTTATTCCTAATGACGCAGAAAGAGCTTAATGTTTTTTCTCTGTTTAATGGGAAACGTCATTAGTAGTTAATGATTTATTTATTTTCTAATAAAAACATTTAATGGATGCCAGTTCTTAATAAAATGGCCTATTTTCTTTTTCTTTTTTTTTTTAAAGATTTTATTTATTTGACAGAGAGAAACACAGCGAGAGAGGGAACACAAGCAGGGGGAGTGAGAGAGGGAGAAGCAGGCATCCCGCTGAGCAGGGAGCCCGATGTGGGGCTCGATCCCGGGTCTCCACGATCATGACCTGAGCCGAAGGCAGCTGCTTAACCAACTGAGCCACCCAGGCGCCCCAAAATGGCCTATTTTCTTTTTTTTCTTTTTTTTTTTTTAAGATTTTATTTGACAGAGAGAAACACAGCAGGCTTCCCGCCGAGCGGGAAGCCCGATGTGGGGCTCAATCCTGGGTCTCCAGGATCATGACCTGAGCTGAAGGCAGTCGCTTAACCAACTGAGCCACCCAGGCACCCCTATTTTCTTAATAAATAATGTACTTTGCTATCTCAGGCCCTGAAACCGGATCTGCTTAAAATGACATTGGAGTAAAACTGAATTTTCCTATCATTAGTGAAGAGGGGAATATTCCCTATAAGTAACAGCAGCTTATTCTGTGTTTTGTACAACCTCTGAAGTGACAAGCATAGCATGATGATAGTTTGGCTGGCAGTATGGTATGATAGTTAAAAATATGGTCTTGGGTTCACCTCTGCTGGTTTTATCACTTGGTAGCTGTGAGACCTTGGGCAAGTCCTTTAACCTCTCTGTGTCTCAGTTTCCTCCTTTTAAAAATGAGAATAATCATTTTGAAGATTAATCTATGCATAGCACTTAGGAGTTCATAAGTGCTGTGTAAGTGTATGCCTTTATTCTTAGTAGTAAGACATTTAGAATATTGCCCAGCATATAGCAAGTGCTCATTAAAATTTATCAGTAGCTGCTGTTGTTACTACCATTACTACTGCTACTACTTATATGGCTACTGCTATTGTTGTTACTGTTATTTTGCTCTAGCCTGAGGTGTGCTTGGGGCCCTGTTCTGTGGAGGGAATTCAGGTTGTTCTCGGAAGCCCTGCCCTGTGGTCATCTGTTTGGGTCATTAGGTAGAGGTTTCAATCTGGAACATCCTTAGAAAATATCTAGCCCAACCCCAGAGGTTAAGTGACATGCCCATGTTCAGACAGGTTGATAGTGGTGACAGGACTAAAACCCAGGTGTCCTGGTTCCCTATTCCAATTCTTTTCCCTCTGGGCTCATGACAGAGGCAATGTGTGGGTCTGTTACCAGCTCAAGGAAGCTCTGAGTCAGTTTCTAGAGCTAGTTGAGGAACTCCAAGAGCCAGAGGAAGCCAAGTCTCCTTAGCCTCTTGGGTCAATGTTGTGTTGCTCCTCTGCGGAGAATTTTATCAGAATTCCCTTCCCTCTTAAACATGGCTGACATTATTGACTTCATTTGATGAAGCCATCTAACACATTTCCTGGCTCCTTTAAACAGAGTCTTCTGGGCCTAATTTAATATTTTTGGTAACTCAGGGTCATCATCAGTTTTCTTGGTCTAATGGTCAAGGAATTATTGACAAGAGGACTAGCCAGTTTGGGGTGGGATGAGGTTGGAGACTTGTGGTTAGGTGTTACTTCTTTATTCAGCCGTCATTTATTAGGTCCCAGCTTGCACCAGGCACTGTGCTGAGCTCTGGAGATGCAATGGTTAGTAAAACGGGTATGGTCTCTGCTTTCATGGAGCTTGCCAACTAGGATAAAGGTAGCATTTCAAATTCATGAAATGATTAATTGAACAAATGTGCCCAAGTAATTTGGAAACAAATGATACCAATATAAATTCAGAAGTTGAAAATAGTGTTTCTTTTCAGGAGGGAGTGCCTCAGAATTGTCCATGGTGCTTTTTAAAAAGGTGCCTGCTCAGGTCTCAGGCTCTCAAATTGTGGTTCAGTCTTAGGACCTGAGCATTTAAAAAAACAAACAAACAAAAAACCGAACAGCAACAACTCTGTAAGCAATTCTCATGTGTAATTCTGTTTGGGAATGGCTACATTAAAGAATTAAAACTTTAAAAAGATGGTAATGGAACTCAAAAATATAGAATAGATAATAGTGGGGTAGGGAAGGTAT
The DNA here is from genome assembly GCA_004023965.1 of Spilogale gracilis. Classification (NCBI taxonomy): domain Eukaryota; kingdom Metazoa; phylum Chordata; class Mammalia; order Carnivora; family Mephitidae; genus Spilogale; species Spilogale gracilis. Next base: position 49,999 of record PITA01012202.1, read on the forward strand.
TTGCATAATATCAAAGTAGTGAATAAAATATTAATATAATCAACTATATGAAAATTTAAAAATTCCTCCAAAAACCATACAGTTAATGAGAAAACTGGGAGCAATTACAGTAAGACTCATTATTCTTAATACATAAAGACTTACAGAGCAATAAGAAAAATGTGTTTGACTAGCAAAGGATGGGAATAGGAAAATACATAAAAGAAGAAATCTAAATGGCCCATTAATGTGAAAAAATCTCGGTGGTAATCAAAGAAAGGAGATTTAAGATGGCATACCATTTTCAACAGTATAATTTGCAAAGATTAAAAAGGAATGACAAAACTCAGTGTTGGCAAGGACATGAGGAAGCAGGCATTCTCGTACACTTCTGGGGGGAATGTGAGTTTGGCGGTGCTTATCAAAAACTTTAAGAACCATATTTACCTTTTTTATTTTTTGTATTTTTAAAAAATATTTATTCATTCGACAGAGAGAGAGATCACAAGTAGGCAGAGAGGCAGGCAGAGAGAGAGGAGGAAGCAGGCTCCCCGCTGAGCAGAGAGCCCGATGTGGGCCTTGATCTCAGGACCCTGAGATCGTGACCTCAGCCGAAAGCAGAGGCTTTAACACACTGAACCACCCAGGCGCCCCCATATTTACCTTTTGACCCTACATTTTTTTGAGGAATTTATTACAAGGAAGTAATTAAGGATGTGCACAAAGGTATGTCAATAAGGATATTCATTGCAGCATTTTCGAGAATGGGGAAAAATTAGTTAACACTTGCATTCTGAAGGAGTGATACAGTGGACTGCTGTAGTTACCAAAACGGATAATGTTGAGTTCTATGTATTAACGTAGAACATAAGTCCATAATATGTTGTTATGTGAGTGGTGGTGGGGGAAGCAGATCCAAAATTATCCATGGTTAAAAGCCTGGGCTCCAGGGATGAAAGGCACAGCATAGGGAATATAGTCAGTGGTATTGTAATACACCATTGCATGGTGACAGTTGCGTGGTGACAGGTGAGACCTGTACTTGTGATGAAGTACAACATAAGGGATAGACTTGAGGGCTCACTGTATTGTACACCTGAAACTAATGCAACATTGTGTGTCAACCATACTCAGAAAAAAATAAAAAGTTGGGGCGCCTGGGTGGCTCAGTTGGCCGGGCATCTGCCTTTGGCCTCAGGTCATGGATCAAGTCCTGCATTGGGCTTCTTGCTAGGTGGAGAGCCTGCTTCTTCCTTTGCCTGCTGCCCCTTCCCCCCACCCCTGTTTGCTTGCTCTTTCTTTCTGACAAATAAATAAATCTTAAAAAAAAAAAAGTTTGGGGCTTAGGGTTGGGTTGAAATCGCAGCTTTATTAACTGGGTGATGTTCCGAAGTTTCTTACCTAAGTGTTCCTCAGCTTCCATGTTAGTAAGAGAGGGACAAAAGAGCAGTGAACCCAATAGTTCCCAGCTTGTACACCCATTAGGATCACCTGGGTATCTCTTAAACCCTCCCAGGTCCAGGCCTCACCGAGCTGATCAAAAGCTGCAATCTTTGGGGACTAGATGCGGCCTTGAGGAGTTTTGAAGCTCCCTGGGTGACTTTAGTATGTAGACAAGTTAGGGAACGGTGGAGCTAACACATAGGATGGGTGGGAGTATGAGGAAATCTCAGTGCCTGGCATGGGGTAAGTAATCAATACATGGTAAATAGTGTTAGTTACTAGTAACTAGTATTAGTAGGTAACTAGTACTAGTAGGTCACTAGTATTAGGTCACTAGTATTAGTTACTGGTAACTAGTAACTATAGGTAACTAGTATTAGTAACTTATTTTAATGTATGTGTTTGTGTCCATGTGTGTATAATACAAAGAAAAATCTGAGGGGATGTGCACAAAAGTATTTAAAAAAAAAACTGTTTTTTTGCTTATTTGACAGTTGTTTTTGCTTATTTGTATCTTCCAATTTTTCCGTAAATAATATGGAATCCTTGCTAATTTTTTTAAAAAGTGTAACTTCTGAAGGAAATCTCTGATACACGTGCACAGCTTTACATACTATCATATTTATAATAATGAAAAACTGAAGATGTTGTTTTCATAGTAGGGGAATGCGAATAAATTACAGCAGGTCCACATAGTAAACTCTCTGGCCATTAAATATCAAGACTCATGCTGAGAAAAATCTTCATGATACAGTGGAAAAATATGGGACTATTCCATCTCTGTCTTTTTAAGTGTGGGATTATATGTGTCTCTCTGTGTTTACATGTTACATACCTGCCTGTGAATGTAATGGAAGGAACCAGACGTGTTACGATGGCTATCTCCAGGTAGTAGGATGCACTTTCCCCTCCTTTTTCATTCTTTTATTTTCCAGATTTTATACAATGAGTATGTCTTACTTTTATAGTAAAAACTGAGTTATTTGAAAATGCAGTATACTGCAATAGCGCCACCAACAAGGACTTGTGTGGGCATCTGGACAACTGCTTCAATCACTCTGTGCCCCCCACACACATTAAAAAAAAAAGGACCCAAGACCCTCAAGGGTTTGGTCAGAGCAGTTTTTTGTGTTTTTTTTTTGCTACTAATACTTCCTAAAGTACTCTTGTGATTTTTGGCCATCTCTCCTATTGACTCTAGAAACTCTTTTGGGAGTGACAGTGGGCACAGGCAGGGAGATTGTGCAAATTTGGGAAATTATGGTTCATCTATTGTGGGGCTATATAATAAGGTGGGGTGGCAAAATATGTCAGGGTAAGCATGAACGTAAGGCAGAGGAAAACTGTAGTGAAACAGATAGTAGCAATGAGAAACTCCCATCTAAAGGAAGTATGTTTTGACCTCACAGATTTTTTTTCTTAGCACATTACAGTGTATTTGTAAACACTCTGGTGACTAGCTAACACATGGAGGTGGGGGGAGCATCACAAAATAGTTAGTGGATTGATGACAGAGCTTCAACGTGAAATCTGGATCGCTGTGTGGCTTGAGAGTTGGATCACCATCATACAGGAGAACTTACCTGCCTCTCCCTGTTGACCAAAACATTAGTATCTGCATGACTCTCAAACAGAAGTCAGGTTGTTAGGGCAGGAGTAAGGATGCAGAGCATCCCACCCCTTTTTCTCTTTATCTGGCAGAGTGTTTTATCTGTGGCAGGTTCAAGAGAAGTGTTCTTCAGTCTGTTTTCACTCTCGCCCCCTACAGCCCCTTAGTGGGGCAGAAGAGGTGCGTGGGAGGGATGGATGGGGGTAAACAAATGTAATCTTTTAGAAAATGTTTCTGTAAGAGCCAGCCATTCCTTCTCAAGCGTATGGCTGTGGAAGGAGCATGGGCCTTGGAATCTGATACACCTGACTCCTAACCCAGCACTGCCAGGTGGTAGCCAAAGTTACCTAAAACTCTGAAAGCCTCGTTTGTCTCATCAGGGGGTCAAGTGTAGCCTCCAGAGACAGACTCCCTGGGTTTGTATATTGGCTGTCACTGCTAGCTGTGGGCAAGTTATTTTATCTCCTCGTGCCTCACTTTCCTCGTCTGTAAAATGGGTTAAGAATCATCATACCTACTCATAGGAGGATTGGGAGGATGAAATGAGTTAATACATCTAGAGCCTTGGTGCACTTCCTGCCACTTGTTAAGCACTCACCTTTACTATGAAAATGTGCCAAAGGATATGACAGTATTTGCCTCTCACATGGTCATGGATGAGAGTAATAATCACCAAAAGACTCACCTGTTGTAGTCTGAGTCACCTGTGTTCTGATTGTATTATAATTGTGGCAGAAAAAAAAAAGTTAACATACTCTTCAAGGGATGTTTTTAAATTGGAAAGGATCTTCCAAGGTGATCTAGTTCAAACATCTCATCTTGGCAGGGGAGGAAACTGAGGCCTAGGGAAACTGATTCTGGGTCACAGAGCTGTCGTGTGGGGCTTCAAGCCAGGACGAGTCCCCATGCTCCTGATAATCCATGCTGCCTAGCATGCTCGCTCTGCCAGTCTGTCTGCCTGTTTAGCCCTCCTGCAATTACACTGCCTCCTCTAGGCCTGGCTGTTTTATAATTTTCGGCTAAATGTTAGCCTTCCTCTCTCTATGCATTATTGTGACTTTGAAAAGTTTAGGATGGTTCCCCCTGCCCCCAAAAGAATTGTTTTTTTCACTGAGGTTTCCAGGTTATGTTTTTTTCTTCCAGTCACTCTGTTGACATTTTTGAAATAAACTATAGGTTATGTTTTAACCAGAATTATGATTCAAAGCTTCCTATTTCATGTAATGCTGTTCTGTGTGTGGCAGGATGGGGGGAGGAGGGACTAGAAAGTTTCACTCTGGGTGGCAGCAAATGCCAGATCCTCCTCCTTTTTCCTGCCTTTTTTATTTATCTACCTGTGGCCAGACTGGAGAAGCTGTTGAGGAGTTAATAGGATGAGGTAACCTCCTTAGTAAGGGCATATTTTGATGCTTTTCAACCCAATACCATTTAGGCCTTAGGTAGCATTTTATTTTTTGTATTTTTTATTTTTTTTAAGATTTTATTTATTTATTTGACAGAGAGAGAGAGAGAGATCACTATAGGCAGAGAGGCAGGCAGAGAGAGGAGGAAGCAGGCTCCCTGATGAGCAGAGAGCCAGACATGGGCCTCGATCCCAGGACCCTGGGATCATGACCTGAGCTGAAGGCAGAGGCTTTAACCCACTGAGCCACCCCAGGCACCCCTTAGGTAGCATTTTATTATGTTTATTTAGGATTTCTGCCCTGACTACTTCCATGAAGAACAACCCAGAAATTATAACATAGAGCTTTTAGAAATAAATTCAGGAAAGGGACTCTCCAGTGGAAATGAACTTGCTGTTACCAAGCATGTGAGATACTCAGGACAGTGAGTCTTTTTCTTTTTCTCCCCTTCTTCTGGCTGGCACACAAAAAGAGAAGCATACTAAATTTACATTATTATTATTGTTATTATTTTAGGTTTTTTATTTTAACCCTAGTTAGTTAATATATAGTGTCATATTAGTCATTTTAGGTGTAAGGTATAGTGATTCGAGACTTCTGTACCTTTAGTTACATTATTGACATCTTCTGGCCCCCAAAAGTATTCAGATGTAGAGAACCCTCTTGGCCCTGCCGGTGCTGAGCCTTTTGGTCCTTCTATTAGCCTCCTTTGCCCTGGCCTGTGGCTACCTATGACTAAGTACTGAATATTCCCCGGTTGAAATCATAGTTTTTCCTATTTAGCTTGAGAGTGGTGAGAGACAGGTGGGCAGAGGGATTGCCACCATCCAGATTTCCAGCTCCACCAAGGCCTCAGGTTCTGTACCCTGCAATAAAATAATAATAGAGCCTCATTCTGTCCACTGAATGATTGTACCACCATCCACCCAGCTATCAAAGCCAAAAGTCTGAGAGGCAGGGCACAGCCCTTTGCTCTTCTCTGCCTGCACTTGACTTCTGATGGCCTACATCATTTCAGCAGGGTTGCATTCCTGGCAGATGTCTACTTTTCAGCCATCAGCTCAGGGTCATCTTTTCTCCATAGTCTTTCCTGAAGCCTTGCCCATCCTCTGGTAAAATAAACCTTTCCCTTCCTTGTGTGTTTCCTAGCTATATCATATACCCCTTGAGGGCATTGGCTGTATTTGTTCAGTACTTCTGTTTTTGAGTCTGCTGTGTGCCAGGCACTGCATTGGGCAGGTGCTGGGTTATAATGGTGATCACAAAAGTCCCGAATCTTGCCCTTCCAAACCCTTGCAGTCAGGTGGGGGAGTTGCAATGCAAACAAATACACATATTTTGTTATGAACTATTATGAGTACTAGGAAGTAAAGTCCTATACAAAGAATAATAAAGGAAACGTAACTTATTGGGAGGAGGGGTCTGCGACGAAGTGACAGGTTCAGCTGAGATCAAAAGATGAGTAGGAGCTATCTAGGCAAAGGGTTGGGGGGGTGGGTGTCCCAGGCAGAGGAAACGAAGCGGAAGTCCCTGAGGTGGCAAGAACCTGGATTCTTACTTAGTGTGGTCCACTGTGGCTGAATGATGGTGAATGAGATATCCAGTGGCACAGGATATAACTGGAAGATGAGCAAGGCTCTGGGCACACAGGGCCTTGTTACTAAGTATCCTAAATGGAATGCGAAGGCTTTGGGGGAAAGTTGGATGGGGCAGGGCAACACTGAATGAGGGGAAGGTCTCATTCATCTTCATATATCAACTACTTAGCAGAGGGCACCTAGCACATACTATGTGTTCATGGAATCTTCATAAGTAATAATGAGTAATAATTACCTTGCCTTCCTACCAGGGTTGCCCTGAAGGTTAAATGAAGATATGCTAAGGTGTTTTTGCAAAATAGAAAATGTTAAGTAAGTGTTATTCTAGACGTGATTCACTAAATTCTGTGCAGTGATGCTTATCGATGTTCACTGTCGGGGGAAAAAACCAGTTTTAAACTAGCAATCTTTCAATCAGATTATCCCCTACCACAAATATGCTGATATCCTGAGTTTCATGTGTTCAAAGTGTGTCTTCATTGCCAGTGACTTTAATTATGGGGGAGTGGAAACCACCTTATATCCCGCCATTATGTTGCACTTCTGATGTTAGTGATCACTGTGGGTGATGTTGCCAGGAGTGTGGGTTTCTTTTCTATGTTGAACTCAGCCAATAAATCTTCAGACCTAAGGAATTCATTATTTAGGACCTGGATTGATGCTGAGGAGTAGCACCCTCTGAACTTGGAATTTGGATGAGGGCAGAGTTAATTACAGTGAGGTGTGGCTGCCACAAGTTCAGAGGGTTCTATTCCTCAGCATTAAGATGTAACAAAATCATCAGTGCTTTGCTGTTTCTGTGTTAAATATCTAGTTCCCTATTTGTGGTACAGAATCATTAGACCAGGTGATTGCTTTCAAAGCCCCCTTCTGTGCAGAGTCTGTGGGAGTATAAATTGTTAGGGCCCATTTGGAGGGCAGTTTGAAAGTCCTTATCAAAACGTAAGATGTGTATATCTTTTGTCTCAGTGAATCTAGTCTAAAAAGGAACTGCACATAAGTGACTTGTTCACGAGGTTGTTAGTTGTTTCATTGTTGCTACTCTTTCACTGTTGACAATCTCAATGTCCATCATTAGAGATTGGTTACATTAATCATGGCATAGGTACACACTCAGTGGAATGCTGTGCATTTCATTAAGAAGAATGAGGTAGATCTATAATGATAGGGAATGGTGTCCAAGATGCATTTGAAGTGGAAAGGCGGGTGCACAATGGTATTGTATGATCCCATCTATACAATGGAATGAAGTGGGGAGCTAAAAGGATAGACAGATACAAGTTTGTGTATAGTATATTTTCATATGCATAGACATTTTCTGGAAGGATACATGAGCAACAGTTATCAGTTAACCTTGGAGATTAGGGGTTGGGAGGGTAAAGGGGTTTTCATTTTCACTCGATACCTTTCTGTACTGCTTGCCTTGTTTACAAACCATAATGCCTTTAAATAATAAAATTGAAATAAAATCTGTACTTCACTTGATTCTTCTCTTGATGCTATTATACTAAGAAATAAAAATACATAGTAATGGTTGAGGCAGAGTCTGGGCAGATCAAGGACCTCTATGAGCTGCCAGGGAATCATGGCCATGGGGCTTAGGGGAGCTGTGGTTTTGTTAAAGCTTCATGTTAAGAAAGTAAGTGAGAGAAAATTAGGTAAAAATCATGATTTTATTAGGTTTTTCTTTTTTTTGATGGAGCAATTTATTTATGTCATTAGTTTTGATATGTGGGTATTTTAATACCTAAGTTGCACAGTAATTGTATTCTAGGCCACAATTAAACAGTTAAGTGTCTTTGTGTCTAGATAAATAGCTGTTCTTGTTTGACTTGTTTAAATATGTAAGTGAATGCTAGGCTACAATTTCTTGAGCTTCTTACCCAAGGTCCTGACGAGGAATGCAGGTATAGTCTTAGGTTTGAAATGAAGAAGATATAAGTTGCTTTCTAGTAACATAATAAAATTTTGATTAAATTGTCAAATGCTTTAAGCTCTTTTTAGCTTACTCCCCTCACAAAAACACCACTTTTGCCTGAGATATGAGAAGTAAGAGAAATGTTCAAATTCTCTTGATTTGCTGTAGTGAATAATTCCTTTACTCAGCTGTATGTTTAGAGACCAGAGTCGCTAGGTTGTCTTAAATGACCTTGGTTTGCTAATATTTGGAATTTTAGCCAGTGGATTAAGAAGCAAGACAGGTTTTATTCTTGGATGTATAATTGTACCTATAAGCTATAATTGGGCTGGTGGCGGAGACTGGAGTGATGGGAACAGTTGTGAGAAAAGAGGAAGGCTAAGTAATTTCAGGCTATAGATTGGTATAGAAAGAGGGGACCCATAAAGAGTGTAACTTCTGAGAGATTTTTCTACTTGTGGAAACATAGAGCGCGAGGAGCTGCCCAGAGTGTGGTTTGAGGTTGAACCTAAATCTGGACCTGCATGTTATGCCTAGAGAACCAGACAGGAAGATTCTTGTGCTTGCTGGTGATCAGAGAAGCGGTTAAAAATGGCTCCAGCTTGGACTTGGCGTAAATGAGGGAGGAACTGAGAGAGGAAAGCAGACATCCTGGAAAGAGAAGACTTTGAGCTGTGAGCAGGCTGGACTTGTGCTTTCCCCAAGTGCTTTATGTGGATGCTGAGCTTGTAACCGATAGAGCCTGGGTCCAACAAGGGCAGTCTGCCTGAAGAAGCTGTGTTCTTGGCTCTTCTGTATTCCTAGGTCCATTGCTCCAAGAATTCTTCTTGTGCCATCACCCCTGGCCAGGTGTAAAAGAGGAAAGCTTTCTATTAGAGTCCCCTGGGTACTTGCATGATGGTACTAATGAGCAAGTACAACGAGCTCAGGAGAATTAAGACAGCAGAGGCTGTCTAGAGTGGATGGAGGAATGAAATGTAAGTCTGTGGCCAAAATTCTGGGTTATTTCTAAATTTAAGTAAGTCATTTAGTGGGTCATTTAGTGAGTATCTTCTGTGGGGAAGACGCTACTAGGTGTCACGTGTGCGACAAAGAAGGCATAGAAGCAGACAGCGTCTTCCCCACAGCTAGTCTCTGAGGCAGTTAGAACGTGCACAAATTACCATGACCCAAGCTAGTGTTAGATACACATTAGAAGAGAGGTTTAGGATACCACAGGACTTAGATAGTGGTGGAAAATTCTATCATTGGTGATGTAAGAGATAATGATTTCAGGCAGCAAAGCATAAGGTACATTTGAGAGAATGGGAAGAAAGTATCATGCCAGGCCTGTTATATTTATGTGCATTGTCTCATTACACTTTTCTAACAACCCTTTATTGACCAAATGACTTGTTGTCAAAACTCAGATACTTCTGAGAGTGAAGTGGTGTGCTAATCACATGGGGTAGGCATATAGACAGGGACGGACCCAGAAAAACCAGGATGTATGAGGCAGTTGATACTATCCTTATTTAACAAATGAGAGAAAGGAGGTTCTAAGTCACACAGCTAGGAAGTGATAAGAGCCAGAATTTGAAACCAGCCGTGGCCCCCAAACTAAGAGATCTGTACTTTATTCTGTAAGTAATGAAGGCAGTTGGGCTTGGAGCAGAGAATGCCATGGTTATTACTATGCAAGACAGGTGGGAGACAGGTAACCACAAATGGGGAGATTAGTTAGGAGATTGCGGTAAGAGATTCACATAGGACATTAAAAGGGCTTGGATGTAAGCTGTTGACTTGTGGGATTTAAAGGAGGGGATAAATGTGAGACACATCGTGAAGGAAGAAGTGACAAACCTTGACTACTGGTCAGCTGTGGAGAAGAAGAGTAAATGATGACTCAGGATTTCAAATTCTTTTAGTGAAAATGAAAACATAATTGTTAGCCAGAAGTAGCCGCCGTAACCTAGAAAGGTTATGTGAGTTTTCATTAGCATTCTAGACTTAAGGGAAAATCTGCTTCTCAGTACAATTGACTTATTGACTTGTAATCATAAACAAAATTATTTGGTTCTCCTTTACCCATGTTTCTTATCTGTAAAATGTAACGTTGTCACTAAAAAGCCTCCAGAATAGCAGAGCTTGTCTGAATGTTTTTTTTGATCTGCATATTTTCAAAATTTCAAGCGCTTGCGCTCAGTAATGTGAAATTGAATTCCAGTGTTGAGTATACTTGTTTTTATATTCTATTGGCAAAGGAATAATGATAATACTGGTAATGACGGGTTGTCTCCTGCTTCTGTGAACAGCTTTAACTAATTGCCAGATGAATTCTAATATCTGGTTTATAACATTTTTTCTATGGTTGTCTTAACCTGCTTTTTTAAAATTATTACTTAATTTTTTTTCCAGTGTTCCAAGATTCATTCCCCATTCCCCACACCCAGTGCTCCATGCAATAGGCGCCCTCAGTACCCACCACCAGGCTCTCCCATCCCCCCACCCCCTCCCTCCAAGTCCCTCAGTTTGTTTCTTTGTCCAAAGTCTCTGTTGTTTCGTTTCTCTCCCTGGATTACCCTAGTTCCCATTTACTTTCCTTCTCCTACTGTCCTCTAGGTTACCCCTTATGCACTGCAAGTAAGTGAAACCATGTGATACTTGACTTTCTCTACTTGGCTTATTTCACTCAGCATATTCTCTTCCAATCCAGTCCATGTTGCTACAAAAGTTGGATATTCATCCTTTCTGATGGAGGCATAGTATTTCATTGTATATATGTACCACATCCTCTTTATCCATTCATCTGTTGATGGGCATCTTGGCTCTTTGCACAGTTTGGCGATTGTGGCCTTGCTGCAATGAACATTGGGGTACATATGGCCCTTCTTTTCACTACATCTGTATCTCTGGGGTAAATGCCCAGTAGTGCAGTTGCAGGGTCATAGGGTAGCTCTATTTTTAATTTTTAAAGGAATCTCCACACTTTTCCAAAGCGGCTGCACCAGCTTGCATTCCCACCAACAGTATAAGAGAGTTCCCCTTTCTCCGCAGCCTCTCCAACACTTGTTATTTTCTGACTTTTTAATTTTGGCCCTTCTGACTGGTGTAAGGTGGTATCTCAGTGCGGTTTTGATTTGAATTTCCCTGATAGCTAGTGATGCTGAATATTTTTTCAGGTGTCTGTTAGCCATTTGTATATCTTCTATGGAGAAGTGCCTCTTCATGTCTCTTGCCCATTTTTTGATGTGTTCATCTTCTTTTTGGACGTTGAGTTTGAGTAGTTCTTTATAGATCTTGGATACCAGCCCCTTGTCTGTAGTGTCATTTGCAAATATCTTCTCCTATTCTGTGGGTTGCCTCTTTGTTTTGTTGACTGTTTCCTCTGCTGTGCAGAAGCTTTTTATTTTGATGAAGTCCCAGAAGTTCATTTTTGCTTTTGTCTCCTTTGCCTTTGGAGACGTGTCTTGAAAGAAGTTGCTGTGGCTGATTTCAAAGAGGTTACTGCCTATGTTCTTTTCCAGGATTTTGATGGATTCCTGCCTCACGTTGAGGTCTTTCATCCATTTCGAGTTTGCCTTTGTGTGTGGTGTAAGAGAATTGTCTAGTTTCATTCTTCTATACGTAGCTGTCCAGTTTTCCCAGCACCATTTATTGAAGAGACTGTCTCTTTTCCACTGGATATTTTTTCCTGCTTTGTCAAAGATGATTTGCCCATAGATTTGTGGGTCCATATGTGGACTCTCCACTCTGTTCCATTGGTCTATTTCTCTGTTTTTGTGCCAATACCATGCTGTCTTGGTAATCACAGCTTTGTAATAAAGCCTGAAGTCAGGTAACGAGATGCCCCCAGCTTTGCTTTTCTTCTTCAGCAATTCCTTAGCTATTCGGGGTCTTTTTTGGTTCCATATAAATTTTAGGATTGTTTGTTCCAACGCTTTGAAGAATGTTTTAACCTGCTTTTTAAATTATAATGATTTGGCTTTATCTTAGCTCCGCAGATACTGTAAAAAATACCCGAGGGACAGGAACATATATGTCCCTCTATTCTTCCTAATGCCTTGGAGGCACACAGGAAATACTTATTAGTTTGATTTGACTAATTCATATGGCACAATAAGACTGCTTCTGCTTTTGTTTTATACATATATTTTGTTAATATGGTCTCAGATAGCATTGGGATTTTGGTAGCTACATCTTACCATGAGCTCATAATGAGCCCAAGGCTTACTTTGTTCTCCAAGTATATGTCTGTCTCTCTTTTTCTCTTCTTTTAAACAAAACAAGAAAAACTTTCTGTCTCGGCTTTTTCTCTTTTAAACATTAATCCAGTTAATTTTCTATTTCTTGTTCCTCTTGTTACGTTTAGCATTATCATACGTATTTCATAAATATCTTTACATAATTAATAAAACATTGCTTGGTGTATTAGTTTCTGTTGTGGCATAATAAATGGCCACAGATTTAGTGGCTCAAAAGAATACTCGCTTGTCTCAGTTTCGGTGGGTCATGAGTCTGTCATGGCTTAGCTGGGTCCTTTGCTCAGTCTCTCAGGCTGCAGTCAAGGTGATGGCTGAGACCACAGTCTCATTTGAGGCTTGGTGTCTTTTTCCAAGTTTACGTAGCTGTTTGCAGAATTTCGTTCTTGGCGGTTAGAGGATGGAGGCCCTCAGCTCCTCGAGGCCACCTGTTGCTCCCTGCCACGTGGCCTTCTCCTTGGGCACTTGCCAGCACAGCAGCTCACTTCAAGGCCAGCAAGGGATGGAGTTTGTGTCATGCTGGCAAGAAGAAATCCCATGTCCCCCTTTATCCGTGGTTATGCCTTCCATGGTGCAGTTTTCTAGGATCAGCCCAGTTTGGAAGCAGATGATCTTTCTGACATGTCAGAAAGTCCATTTACCTCCTTTCATCTCATCATGTAGGCATGTTGTCATCTCACAGTATCACAGGATAAAGAGGGCAAGTATAGGGGCCCTTGGGTGGCTCAGTTGGGTAAGTGACTGCCTTTGGCTCAGGTCATGATCCCAGAGTTCCAGCGCCCTGCTTGACGGGAAGCCTGCTTCTCCCTCTCTCGCTCCCCCTGTTTGTGTTCCCTCTCTAGCTTTGTTTCTCTCTGTCAAATAAATAAATAAAATCTTTTTTTTAAAAGGGTAAGTGTAGTACAGTAAGATATTTTTAGAGAGAGCACATTCATGTAACTTTTATTATTGTATATTGTTATAATTGTTCTTTTGTTATTAACCTCTTATGGTATCTATACATTAAATTTTATCACAGGTATATATGTATAGGAAAGAATATAGTATTATAGGGTTTGA